>LQNS02278146.1:2467802-2496043 GCA_001587735.2 Parhyale hawaiensis | reverse complement strand
ATGAGTCAACCTCACTATTAACCATTTCAATATGATACATAATAGGTGCAAGTCGAGGCTGGTATTCTTGCGTCCGGGTTGGCACCAGTGAAGTCATAGCATGATGACGAATCTTCTTCTTTCAAAATAAAGACAACTTTTATCTGTCTGCCTACCTGACTATTACTGTTGATTTACCCAGATCAGAGGCCACATTTACTAACGTCATAACATTTGAAGACTTGGCAGTTTCATAACTTACAATGTCTCTACATTCCGAGAGAAATGCGATCTATGAACCCCACGCTTGTGTGACTACAAACTATAATGCACTAACCCTTGCGCTCGGTCAGTGAGAGCTCGGGGAAAGCTATTTGGGCTCACACACCAAGGAATGTTTGACCATCGTAAATGAACTTACAAGTGGTAACTGTAAGAAACAATGCGAGCCGAACTTTTAAGACTGTATCAACTTTAATTGATAAATCTAGACCCTGGATTGCTTCAAAATCTGGTGAACCCACAAAGGTTTTTTGAACCACATGCATGAGTAATGTGGCATTCCATGTAGCCAAGCGCTCCAGTTCGCATTACATGATTTTTCTATTTCAATGTTGATGCGATGCCTAGAATGTTCGTTTTGGTGCATAAGACCGAATACCTTGCCACTAAATCTAATTCAAAAGTAGGGAAGGCCTGATATAACCACAAAAAAAGAATACATTTAAATTCGGCACAACTACACACACATTGGCTTAAACTACACGGAAATGACGATGGTTTCAGAACTTTTCTATGAGTCATAGAAGTACAAATCAACATCATAGTTCTACACAACGATACTAGCCCCTAACAAACGAACACATTAAAAAATCGTGCATCAAAAAACAGCTAAATATTCTTCCTCATACTTAGTGGATAAATGCCATGAAATATTTCGGCTGTAACTATGCAACTGCATATAACTAGCAATGTACTGCGTAAAACAGTCATTTAAAATTTATATCATCGGTGCAGCTCCAGTGTCAGTGCCGTAGAAGAAGAAAAAACTTACAGTGACAACAATACTACTCAGCATAACATGGTAACAGACTTTACTGTCAAAGTGAATTTCATTTCGAGCTGTCAGGTAATATTAGTAAATTATAGGTAAGATAATCTGGAACACATTAAATGCAATTAAATAGATGCTGCAAATAGGACATGCGCACACTCACACCGTTACAAGTCTCATCCGCAGCCATCCGCGCGTCCGCCGCGGAAAGTCGTTTCACAGTGTACGTTTCTTACTTCAAGCACCAGACAATGCAGCCGTAAGCGGCTACGTGCAATGTGGGGAGAACTTGCTGCTAGTCCTTTCGCTGGTCACGGACTGCAGCATCACTTCTGTACAAGATGAGCGATGTGCGTAATACTACCTGGACCTCGTCCGAAGAATCATCACGGTATCAAGGTAAGGTAAGGCACAGTCATCGCGGCAGTCCACTTTGTGAAGCAGAATGAAGTAAGAAGGGTCAATAAACAACCTAGACATCCTGTACTGATATACCTACAGTTTTTTCTAGATAATACACAGGGCCATTCCTAAAATGTATATCCGTAGAATCCATAGTATTACAATCACGTATTTCACAACAATACAACAGCCTATAGCGCTTCTACGAGGGAATTAACCAGAACATAAAATGTGGACTACAATACGTGCAAAGAGAAAGTCAGTATAGGATTGGACGCAGGTTCTCGGGCTGACACGACAGAGCTACAACAGACGCACTGCACACGGAAGGATACAAACATAAAGTTCATCAAGACCCCACCGCAGGCTAAACTCACAACAACAGGACACACATCAACGACCCACATCAAAAATGCAACATCAGGATAAAATACAATAAAGCTACGTTCAGCTTACAGGATTTCTATAAACCAACAGGCATCTGTGAACCACGGAGCTATTGCACTTATTCATTGCGTAAAGGAAATTAGAATCTTGGCACTGTAAGCAACTAATGGAGGAAAGGATGTTATATGGGACGCAACAATGTCTGTTGCTGTTGACATATGCAATTATTAAGAGGGCAAGATTGATGGTTCTGTACTGCAAACAATGAGAATCAAGGAAATTTTCAGTGTTCTAGAAAAAGACAACGGCTTTTATAACAAATAACTGAAACACCCAATGCAGATCAACTTGCGTGATAATATCTACAGCGAGAATGCAATGATGCAATACAGAGAGGAATCACCTATTATTAATACCCCAGTATCGAAAATACATAAATGCGGTACAAGCTACGGCAGGATACAAGAGTGCAACACACTTGGCAAATATCAGTTACTCCCAAATTTAAGAGACAATGCAAGCTACAAAAAATTTACGAAGATGCAATACACACGACAGAGACCCATGGAGCAATCCTTTACAATATCAGTTTATAACACAAGCTACAGAAAGTATACTAAGATGCAACACACACGACAGAGACCCACCAATTCCTTATTATACATATCAAGTTACAACACAAGCTACAGCAAGTGTACAGATATGCAACACACACGACAGAGACCCGCCAAACCCTTACGGTATCAAATTACAACACAAGCTACAGCGAATGTACAATACAAAGATGCAGTACTCAGACTGTGTCTCACCACCATACGGGTAGAGCTGGGGTAGCTGGCAACTCATCGCCATGGGTTCCCTGGTGAAGAACGACGGTCGAAGAGGCCTGTCGTTCGGTCTCAACGTTAGTAAAGGATCGGGCAACATTAGACTTGGCAAGTAGGGTCAGTTCGCCCGTAATTTAGAGAGAAAAAGACTAGTAAAGGATCGGGCAACATTAGACTTGGCAAGTAGGGTCAGTTTTCGCCCGTAATTTAGAGAGAAAAAGACTAGTAAAGGATCGGGCAACATTAGACTTGGCAAGTAGGGTCAGTTCACCCGTAATTTAGAGAGAAAAAGACAATAACTTCTGACAACAAAAAAAAAAGGTAAGAGAGTGTTACAAAAGAGGTCAATAACTGTTACAGAAAAACTATCGTGCAGGAAGCAAACGGGTAGAATTGGGCTTATATTAAAAGAGAGTGTATAGATGTTTAACAGGTATAATAAAAATTCAAGCAAAAAAATCGCATATTTACAAGACGTGTATCCGTAGTTTTTTACATTTCCGAACAGAGGAAAAAAAATACGTACCATAATTTTATAATTAATCAACTTACTGCTACTATTTCAAGAACAAAGGAAGAAAAAATACCCGGGTTATTCATAGCGTTTGAACACGAAATCAATCATTGATAGCTGCTGCAAGTACCTACGCGATGATATTGCATAAAAAAATTTTGTGCGAAAAACATATGGGCTCAAAAGTCAAAGTCCAAAGTGCAATTATTGACGGTACTTGCACTGGCGAGTCACAACAAGCTCTCCATATGGGTTATGTATCGGGACATTTACCCAGTCCTTCAGGAATTAATCCGCCATTCCTGTAGGAACAGACAATTTAAAATATTGTATGCAGACCACGCTATCAGAGAAAGGGTTAACAAGAGACGAGCACGCGCTGTTTGAGAAACAAAATAGGAGGTTGCTGTTCACTTTTTATTGATGTTTCGTTTTTGTGCAAAGCAAGCAACTAAAAATCACGCGAGAGGTGTTGCCAATGTTAAGTAGATGCAGTCATACTTTGTTCAAAATGTGTATCTATTCTCAGACTGAAAGGTGAATACAACTTGGTGTGCGAGCAACACAAATTCTGTTTGTCAAAAAAAAAAAACAATAGAAAATTGTGAACTTATTTTGCTAACGATCCATAATTTCGGAAGAAATCTTCGGATACTAAAATTATAGCAACAATATTGAGTCAAGCTGAAACTATGAAATTTGCCTTAAAAAACAGCACCAAAATATATAAGTTAACATCGATTGCAGCTTAGGTTCCCGAAATATTGAGCCAAAATGCCGGGTCTTTCACTATTGAATTCAACCAGTACAGAGAACTACGAAATTAAGGAGAGTTAATAACAACTGCCGAGGCAGTTGGTAGGAGTGGACGAGCTATATACGCTGTAGCTATCGCTATGGTGAAGCACAGGGCCGCTCTTATCTAACAACAGTATCGGAGAACAATCTGAAGCGACGATGAGAGTCAAGCATGAAATTCACCAATAGTCGAGAATTGTTAAATTGGTTGCAGGACTGATGGTCAATGCGGAACAGACGCATCCATTCTCAGAATACATTGATTTGTATGCGTGCAGGCCTAGACGAGAGCAAGATACGAGGTGGAGGCTCGCCTTTGAAATACGGTAGTGCAGAGTGAAAAATGAACTCAAACTGATGTATTGCATTCCGACTAGTAGCGTCACTTGTACTATATTGATTGTAGGGGAATGCATACTGCCGGTTTAAATGCATGAACAATAAATTGCTTCCACCAAAAAGAACTAAAGTAAATNGGTACTGCAGAGTGAAAAATGAACTCAAACTGATGTATTGCATTCCGACTAGTAGCGTCACTTGTACTATATTGATTGTAGGGGAATGCATACTGCCGGTTTAAATGCATGAACAATAAATTGCTTCCACCAAAAAAAACTTAAGTAAATATATTTTTAATTAGTGTTAGAGTAACGTAGTGTAAGAGTAGTATAGTAGTAGTAATGTTAGAGTAACGAAAGACAAAATGGCTATGCAAGATAGTGATTCTACTAGCCCAAAAGATGAAGATATCTATGAAAGGTACATTTTTCTTTCAATAGAGTGATTTCGCCACGTTCATAATTCGCACCAAGTGTAGCCAACCACTTGGCTACATTTTACGCCAAGCCAAATTACGGGTAATTAATATTTTTGTCTGTTGGCAAAGTTAAATCAAATATCGCCGAAAAGCTTTCGGAGCTATAAACAGTGGGTGAATAAGAACTTATGACTATAATTGCCACGATCAAAAACGGTACAATACCAAAACTTTCGAGATCGATGAAAACAACTGAATCTGCGTCACCAAGAATTCTAGTGATTAACCCATCATTGCATGGCTAAACTTATTGCCTTTCGCATAGGTACAACTATTACGTACGTATTATGCATGATAAACTAGGCAGTGAAGGGTTATAGTTGATACGAGAACGAAGAACGTTTGACACCGAATTCATAAAATTAAGAAGCGCAAACGGCAGAAAATTCGAATAGCTGACATATATATATACTTGCATAACTGATATCAATTGCTTCGGGATGAATTCAACAGAGTTCGGCCAAATGATAAAATAGAAAATATAATGGTAATAAGAAAAAGGAAGCAGAATCTAATGAAAGTAAAATGCAATACCTAATTGGGTAAGGAAGTTAAACCGCTGTCCAAGCTATAGCAGCGTGTACTGTTTTTATATATGAAATAACTTCAGTTTTAAAATTCACTTTAAGAATTTTGCGTCGCACTAGCCAAATGGTACCGTCAAAAGCTAAAAATTACAGCCGCACAGTAGTAGTAGTAGTAGAAGTTTTACTAGCGCTTCAGTGGCACACTGCCTATATCGCGCCGAACTATTCCTTTGTTTAACGCTCGTGCGCCGACTAGGGGGCGTTTTAAATTGTCAATGATTTTTGTCTCGGCTTCTCTGCCGGTAGGTCTCAGAGTGGTCAGTGCGCTATTGACAGGAAAAAGGCGCAAGTTGAGCATATCCAACCCCCGGGCACGGCTGAACGCTTTCGCTCGGCTACGCCGCACAAGGGAAGGAAACGAAATACAAGAAGGTAGGAGTTTAGCGGGAATAGGTCAGCCACCTCGATCGGCAGCCCACCTCCCGAAACAGAAAGGGAAGTATTGAGAGCCTACCTAATTCTACAAAACTAACCTCGTCAGCAGGAACTGCGGCAAGTTGCAACATCCCCTGCGGAGAAGGCACTCGGGACCCTTGGGTGCGTGATGCCCAAACATATTGTGGCAGGGTGGCAGCCGCACAGAAGACAAAAAAAAGAAAGGAACAATATAATAGCTATATTCAAGCTTCTGATACTACAAGAACATTTGTGATCTAAATCTCAAGAAAACAAATGCCTCTCACGATCGTGAGCGTAGAGGTTAAAAGGGTCAATATATTTAATTTGGCAAAAAGAGTGTTACGAATCAGGTCGATCTGAATGAACGACTGCAATATGTCAAGCTGTTCACACCACCATATCCATCGACGGGAAGCAGCCGAGCTGTGTAAATAAACTTGGCCTTCGTAGGATGGATGGCATACCAAAACGCGGTGCCAACCATTGACGCCAAAGTTTCCAGAATCTTTGATAATAGCGGTAACCAGAAAGATTTTTCCTGCCAATACATCTGCAAATTAAGTCTTTAATGAAACTAACAGAACCAGGTACATGACAAAAAAAAAGAAGTGATAGAAAAATCTAATATTCATTCCGTTCAGTAAGAGCATTATAAAATTGTCAGTGAAACATAAGATTCGATGACACTACATGACACAAAATCGATTTTCGTCGATTGTTATACAGAGTACTTGTATTGAAGTGAATCGTTGCCAGTGGCACGGTAATACTAGAGCACTCTAAGAGCGCATACCTCCGCCAAGCGAGGCAACGGTAGCAAAAAATTTAAATTGGCTCTGAAACCATATTTTTGTTTGTATAAACTCCAAAATTTAATCATTCGTGCCTTTTGATAATAATAACAGCTTGTGCAATTTTCTTGAAGATCCGTTCATAACTTTTTGATTTATACTGCTAATAAACGTTATGACAAACATGAGTCAAACATACAAACGAACAAACCGATCTGCACCAAAATTCAATCATTTATGTCTTTCAACATTACTAATAACCCCTATAAATTTCACAAAGATCCACTCATTATTTTTTGAGTTATTGTGCTAACAAGCATAAAATTAAAAACAGTAACAAACGAACAAACTGAGAATTACCAAAATTTGCTCATTCACTATTTGCTTATACCTAACAACTCATGTTAATTTAAAAAAATCCATCCAAAACTTTTTGAGTTATGGCATGGAGAAAAATGAGGCAGACAAACAAACAAACGGATGGACATATCTTCACCAAAAGTTAATCATCTGTTCCTCCTAACATACCTAACAATCCCTGTCGCTTTCGTCCAAATCGGTTCATAACTTTTTGAGTTATCTTGGTGACAGACAGACAAAAAGACAGACAGACAAACTCGACGTAAGCATAACCTCCTTGGCGGAGGTAATAAATGCTGCAGCGAATGTTAAATATTTTGTGAAGGTTATTTTTGTATAATTATACATTATAGCCCAAGCTTCGGTGGCCACTGCAACGGTGTATCATGAGAGGAAAACCAATGGGTGTCTTATACGTTAAGAAACCTGGCAACCCATGCACACGGCGAAAAACGTGGATGAGAACAGTTACTCGGGGGAGGAAGAGAAAGCTCGGAAAAATTATTATTGTTATTATAAGCATTGACAAAGGCCCAAATTAAGTAAAGTGCAATATGAATCAATACTGGAAATTATCATTAAATTCAGTGAGTTTAGAGCCATGAACTAATAACCCCAATATGAGTGTCGAATGTAAGCAGTAGTGAGGAGTTATACATTTAAAAGCTAAGGCCAAGATCATGTCTTTGCACTTCAATATATTGTATTTAGTGAACGGCGTTCAAACATAAAGAAATGGGAGCGCATTTTCTGCTTAATTGTAACGAGTCCAGTTCAATAATCCGCTGTTAGTAAATGGTCTTGGTGTACTGTACAAAATTAATGCGAGTCAAAATTCAAACCAACTTGTGATGCGCACAACACACCATCGTAGAATAAACAGATGCAGTGCACGTTGCGTCATTATCGCAAACAAACGAATAAACAAATAACAGGCATTTAAACATCTTTAGCGAATATAACTATACAGTTAGCAAAAAACAACGAAACCAGAATAAAAGTTTAGGACTCGAGCAAGGTATTTCAAACTGGCGATAATCATTGTTTTTACAAATTGAAATGGCAATTAGCGAATTCAGTTGTTCACGCGTTGAACACTCCAGGTATTATTAAAAGTAATGTCGTCAGACGGTGCTTCAAACCGGCAATCGAGAAATCGTACTTGTTTAATACTGAAATTGAGAACAGCAGCAATATTGCACTGGCTGCAATTCAATTACACTAATAAAGCTTGACAAGAATGAACAGCAACACATTATTCACAGTTATTGTAGAAAGCTCCAGGGACGAAAGCCTCAAGTCCAAGTGAAAACAAAGGCGGACTAGGACTGTCTCGCGAGACATTCTAGATGAAAATGTGTTCTGATAATTGTATTAGAAAATGCACGTTAAAATATAGACACTGTGGCACAGTTGGGTATGTAAATGTGCTAAATTGCCCTACGGAAATGGAATGCCATTTAGTCTGATAAAGCATAGAGCTATACGTTAAACACGGAAGAATTACAGCATTTTAAAAAACTTTCAGTGATTTTTGTGGTAATTAAGTAGCTGAGAGTAGTTTGATATAGACATTGCTTATAAGTACTTTAGTAAAGGAAAAATAATCCATTTATACTTAGTCCTCTCGCATTCGTTCTCACTGACTTTTCCCAAGTTATTCGGGCATGCTCTCTGATATATAATAAATGGGAAATATTTGCTTTTCACTCCATCCCAAAATAGTTTCAGCTCCAACATGACCTTTTAGACTGAGCTTTTATTCATCCAGCAAGTTCAATTTTAAGAGGTTCCAGTCATTTTCAGTGAGATTTAGATCGTTGGATAGAAATTTTTCGAACATAATAATGGGTAATTGTGATTAAATACTGATCCAATTGTTGGTGAAAATGTTCTTGAGAGACAATGCTACGAAATTTTATACTAGAAGCCTTTTGGAATTTATTAGGGTCAAATATCGGCTCAAATGATTCACTTGCAATGTCGGCAAATTACGATGAGGCTTCGTTTTAAATCACACTCAAAATGCTAGGTAATAGCATTTGCTATTAGAAAGCTAGCTAATACTAGCTAATCCCGCTCTCAAAAATGACTGCACACTATTAGCATGGACACCTTCTTACGATTAAAGAATTAAGTCGCGATTTTGCTGAGCAGCGCACAAAAACGGCACTTAGCCGCTTGATTATTATTGGTTGCTGTCGGAGGCGTTGGTCGCGGCCAATTCTAAAGAGACTGAGCGTGAGCAATCATTGTCCTTGTCTTGCTACTAAAAAAAATTGGGTCAAACTACAAGTAATTGTCTGGCCGTTCTGTTTGAAATCTACATTACATTAGACGGCTGGCAGTTGGCAGAAGACAGACCTACAATACCATTCCCATAGAGCAGCTGAGACTTATGCTCTAGCCTTCTACGAGCTATTGCCATTATGTCAAAATCATACAGATATCTAGAGGTGAAAATAAGAAGCAAATAGGCGAATAAATATAGCCAAAGAGTTGATCTCGCAAGCATGAATATTTGCTGCGGATCCATGGATCTCGGCGACATTAAGCTGTGTGGAACATGAAAAATTAAAGATTAGGGGCCACTGAATCTATGGCGCATATGAGTTTATGACTCTTGGAGCAGGAATTCGGAGCTGTGGAGGAAGGTGTTGCTCCCAATGTTAGTCAAGACTTACTTTTAACGCATTGACTGTCTGCACCGACGACTTCAAAGCAATAGCTATTCCAAATGTTCACTATGAAGTACCTGAAAAGAGCTGGCTTACAGCAGTTCCTCGATCTTTGAGTAAATGGCGGTTGTTTTTGAGACGATCATCTATGTCTCTATCCCGTTACAGGGACGTCGTTGAAGCCATTCAACTAACGGAATATTTCTATTAATTCCTTCCTACAGGAGTCGTCTTTCCTCAAGGGAGATGAGTCGACTTCCTGTAAGCGACACTCATATAACAGGTTTCGCAGCTGAGGTATCAATTTGTTGCTCTACGTTGGATTCTTCCATTTTATCGATGTCGCCGCACTGATAGGCCCACCAGAATTGAAAAGCAATACTCAGTGTGGGTATAAGGTAGCTTAGAAGTTAGAAGATACCATTGGTTGCATGTGCTACTAATTTGAATCACGCCAATATTGAAAATGATGTCGAAAATACAAGTCGACTCCTTATAAACAGTCTACACAATTTACTAAAGAAAATTGGGAAAAACTACATACCTACAGAGAAGGAGCCTCGCCTGCAAAACATCAAAGTAGACCAACACTTTCAGAAGAGTGTTATCCGATACTACTGGACATCCCTCAGCCTTTACCGCAGAGTTTCTAATGGTAGCTTGAATTTTAAAACTATAATACATATTTCAATGGGCGAGGGATAATAACTCACAGCGCATTCTTGCCACTTCTACCTAATAATTTCGAGGGTCAAATTGCTATCCAGCTTAGCAACACCGTCAAGGAGAGGTCACAAAGTATTGAAGTACATATCTCCAGCTACATAACGATACAGAATAAGGTGGTTGGCTGTTTGCTTGATTGGCTGGTTTCACGGTTCGCTGACTCAGGGGTACAAAAGTGTATCTCTCCAGCTACTCCAGAACCATGCCAAAGCCAATCACAATTTTACCCTTTGTTTATGTGCCAAAAAGATCGCTTGAGATCTTTCACTTGTGTTATTTCTACCGAAATGCTTCTTACTGTTTATTGAAAATTTGAAGAAGAGCGGACAAATAGTTTTAGAAAGAGAAAGAATCCCGTAGGAAAAACACATTAAACCAAATCTTCGGGAAGCATGCACCTTCTGCCTACATCGAGAATCACTGTGAAACAATTGCTTTACACCATCATTCGAGGAAGGTGGGAGCCTACTCTAGTAAGTAAATAAATAGACATTGGTCTCTGCTTCGCCGTTTTTATATACCATATTATATATCAATCGTACATATACTGTATGTATATGCTGCATATGAATATAAATTACACTATACTTATGGGCACACTAACAGTGCCAAAAAGACCTAAGGCTGGCAAATGACCCTTCAATGAAATGTTTTCTAATTCATAAATGGAACTCCAACAATTAAAAAGCAAACTGCCCGTGGTGATGCAGAGAATGTATTTTCAGCAGGAAACATAAATTTGTCAATATACGTACTCAATGGGGGCTGACAACCATTTTCAGGACACCAAACTAACAAAGTACTATTAAAAATAATTTTGCCGTTTACGATGGCCTATGCTGATGAATGTGTGTTTCTTGCCGTGAGATTTATTAGTTGCGCTACGATGGATAATTTGTTTCCTGTTTGAGGTCGATGTGTCAACTCATTAGCGCGTACAGTCCATTATTTTTTATGTTATTCATAGTGTTCCTTTCATGATATTTTGAAGGTTTACTTTACGCGTTAATGTGATAAGTAGAAATGATATTATTGAAGTTTCATCAACCAGGTGTAGTCGGACCTACTAGGCAGCATTGGAAGCCACGTATGATGCAGTCTATGGTATCTATCAATGCATAATTCATTCGTACAAATAAAAAAAAGATCAGCAATGAAACATAAGAGAAGACCTTGAACTTGCAAAAGTATTTATGTTAAACGTGAAATGCGGCAACATTAGCAGCAAACTCGAGACTACTATTTATTCAACAAATATCAGGAACTTGACACAATATTAAATGGGCGTTTCGCCGACGCGCGCTCACTCAATTTCTGGCAGTGGCGATATTGGAGGAGATTTGTATAGAGTTCTCTGTGATGTTGACGCATCATTACTGATGTTTTGCGTCTCGCATAATGACACTAATGATGCGCCTCCAGCGCTGGCAGGGATGTTTGCAGCAGGCCACCACGAAACATGCAGCAAAACAGCCTAAAATTATAGGGTATTCGAATGCGCTTCTTTTAAAGCAAAGCGAAAGTGCATATCAACGTGGAGAGCATCAACGCTTCTTCAGGAAGTATAGGTTGAGCAAGCATTGACACATGCGACGTTAAACTTACTATGCAGATGTGCATGCAAGCATTGCCGGGGTTTGGACCGAAGATTTGCGCCTACATTCGACTCACTGCGTTATCAATAGATACTATATAAGTACATGTAGTTTATAACTTACCAAACTAATCGTACTTGGATGATGGTGCGCAGATATTATCGGTAGCCCATGTATCGGCAAATTATTCTATTACCAGCAAAAAAAAAAGCGTAATTTCACCGACATCACCCTAGCTTATAGCAAAATTTTGAAAGCGTAAACTCAGTGGACGGAAGTACCTTCGCCAATAAATGTGCAAAAGTAGTAATTAAAGCCAATCACGTAAATGGAGTAGCCTAATTAATTTCAATTTAGTCTTATCAAATAATCGTCTACAGAGAAATAATTACCTAGTAAATGTACTCTAGCATCAGCAGATATTAGCAAATGAAAGCAGAATAATGTGCTCTATGAAATCAAATTGGAGATGCTGGCAATCGCAGGAGCGTCACTTGAAAAAAAAATAAGTAAATAAATAGAAATAAAATAGAAATGCTGACGACATTGCTAGACAAATGAACAAGATACAGCGCGCGTTTCACTCAGTTTCATAACAAATGAGGTTACTCATGTTGCACAGAACTCACATTATTTATTCAAGCTTATTAACATAGTGAGGTGCAAAATGATGATGAACTGTAGCTGGCTAATGTTATTACAACGGGGAGCAAAGGCATTATCATCGACTTAATAGCATCACATCAATTAGTGCTTAAGACAGAATAATCGTCATAAATTGTATTGCGACAGATTGTAAATTGAATAATCGTAAATATCACAAATCTCATTATCAGTGTGGCTATTAACTTTGGTTTACACAATTAGCTTCATGACTGATTGAGCACGCCAGCCATTTGCCGACGGATAGAAATAATTCACATCTTGTAGTATTACGGGCATTAACAAAAATCATTTCTTAACATTTTAAATAATGACAAAAACATACTACAAATAATGAAGAATGCCAATTTGTACACCTTCTGGCGTAAAACCATTGCCCGCAGTTTGGCTTTTTCGCATCTAGGTCAATCCACCTGACTGTCTACAAGAGAATGTGAAGATAGCACAATTCTTTCTGGCAGTTTTTGGGTGGCATGACATACATATATACAAATATATACATACAGAACGAAAACATCATCGCCTCTCTAACTTTGTTCGTGGGTGATAATAAAGCAGTTTATTAAACCGGTTGCAAGCATTGCCTGGCTGAAGACACTGGACAGACGAGCAGGGGAATATGTAAAGGATAATATAATGCATCAATACTGCCTGGTAAAACACATTGCAGGCTGATAACAAACTTACAGTTTAATATCCTTAAATGCTACAACAGTCTTATCAAATGAACGCAGGGTAAAAAAGGCAACAACGACAAACTCGAAATGTTTCACATATCTTCATTGCAGGTGATTAACTGTTAATTGCATAAGCCTTGGAAATTTTTTGTTTTGAGCCACTTAAACTTAGTTTAATTAATACTGCACTTCCATGGATAATAGGTACCTGTTTATAACAGCACAATTAAGTTACAAACTACATAGGTACGCAACCGTTATATTGGTTAGCATATTTTCAATGCGGATCATCTCGAGACTCGCTTTTTCTAAGAAATACATAACTGACGCAGTATCAATTTGGTCTAAATTCCCTCTGAGATTGAACTTTCATTTTTCAGGAGTGACGCCCGTACATTTGACTTGGATTTGGGCTAAGACACGCATGAGAGAGCGACGGCGAGGCAGTGTGATCTCCCGCGCCTCTCCTCCACAGAGGTTGACTATACATTTCGGCACGTCAGGAACGTCGAAATGGGATCGCCCCCGGCCATGATCGATGGCCTCAGTCCTACGTGGACACTTAACTCCAGCTTTCGGCCCCAAAAGAATGGAAGTCTTTCATCGATAGCTACGACAAGGAATATTAAACTTTTAATGGTCGCCAAGATCAACACGGGAACTATTTGGAGCTACGTCGTGTCCAATCTTAGTTACATATTTGAGGTATTCAACAGGCAAAATTACTTAGAGAAGAAGCTATTAGTCATTCCCCGGCTCCAGTTTATACATCAAATGAAGAGAATTACTTCATGAATATTATTATAAAATGCACTGACTTCTAAATTAGCGACAATTTTATTAGTGGAGGCATTGCATTGTAGCTTTCTTATACCCGGTGATTGCACTGTGTCAAAGCAATCCAAAGTTAGCTGACCACAAAGAACGAGTAGTATTGGAAGCTAACGGGCAAGTATTATATATAATAATAACAATAATGGAAAGTAATAATAATCGTGATCAGAATGCAACAGACATCTCCCCAAGAATGAATGCGATGCAATTCTTCCATAGCTTAATGCATCAGAAGCTCTGCATATGTAAATAATATAGCAATATAATAGTGTCGTTCACAGAAATGGGCGTGATCTCAATAAAACGGGTAATACATTTCCGGTCGTCGGCGCTCGACACATAATAAAAGTAAGGCAAATCACAGCACAAACGTAAGATAGAAAACAGAATACTCTTAACTAGCCCCAGTCTGGGGAAGGCCATGCAACTAAAGGTACAAGCTTCAGATAAATAGAAAATAAAAAGCGTGCGCCTGGACTAGCCATTGAAACAGGGCTGGATGCCTCGCATTGTTGTTGAGGAAATAAAAAACGCTTTCAAAGTTACAGAGGATCGCCCAAAGGGCAGCTGAATTCAGCAAATCTGCGATACAAATAAGCAACAAATGCATCGCATATTTTCAAGCAGCAGATGGATCTGTCTGATACATCAGTGCGTTTTTACCTCAGTAATACAAACAATGGAACTGTCCTACGTACCACACAATGGAGCTAAAAGCAAAAAATAGATTATTTGAGGGACTCCTTCAGTATCACGACTCTCACTCGGCAAACCTGAACAAAAAGTCCAGCAACGGACGGGAAAAACTTCGCACTCCACTCAGTCGACCTCGGAACAAAGGAAAGACTTTGCCCGTGCGACCCCAAACAATACCGGCTTTTTCATGCGAGTATTTCAATGCATTATACGTGATGCTGCTTCGAAGAAATTTCCGGGACCGGGATTTTTTGGGGTTGATTTCATACGGCATATAAACGTTTACATTGGTCATAACCCAAGTGGGTAGGGTTCTTTAAGCTGCAACGCGAGCGAGCAACGTGTGATGTAAAGATCGCTGAAACACCAGCATTGCCACACGATCCTGCTAGGGAGGCCTTAACAATTATACGGAAACACCTAACTGCACATCTACAACCACATGCTGTCTTAGCATAGCACGAGGGTGAATCAAAACGTTCTGCTACTCTTTACCGAGCACCTTTATTTACGTAGAAACACTGGTATGCATTTATTTTTCAACATCCTCGATCTAACTCAATGACTTCTGAAGGCGGTGCTTATACTTTGCACCTCTTCCTATGTTGAACTTGTATACCAACTTGGACCAAGAGTCTTTATCCCCTCAAAGATGTCACAGTGTATTCCTTTGCAAAATAAAGTATTAGTAACAGCAGCAAAACAGCTTGAAGACGCAAAATCAGGACAAAAGAAGGCATGATCGTGGCAGCACTTGCAAAGAACAGCGCTTAATACCTAAAAGAAAGACCTAGTGCATAATCGTGGCAAAAGAGAATTCCTAAGTACAACTTTTCCGAACATCTTTTTTATTACTGACCTCCTTGGCACCCTCAACATATATTCACTCTCGTTATAGTTCTTTGATTCCGGAGGAATTCGATCAGAATGATCTCCGGTAAAGGCCAGAAAATATTGACCACTTGCTGAGCTGACCTCACTGTCTTGAATACGAGTGATTTAGAACCCCTCGGAAGCCACTGTTTCGACTTTCAGGATCGTACTAATGAATCCAAGACTCTTCACTGGTTATGAATCGTTCCAAAAATTCCTCTTCTTCAATCTCAATCTTCACTGAGAGTTTCTTTAACTGATATCTTAGCTTGTCGAGTCAGCTGGTCAGCACGCAACGCTTTGAGCACACATCGAGCATAGTGCACGGAGTGCAAGATTTAAATGTAAGATGGAGAATACCGTTCCACAATAAATCCGAACCTTCTTGCTACTATTTAAAAAAAAATCCCCAGTCTACTACTACTACTATCTGAAATTCAGCCATTGTTTCTTCATTTATGAAGGTCGATGGCCTCACTTTCGTTCTATCATTGCTGTGCTCCTCTGTTTCTCATTTAAAATGATCCATCGCTAAAGGAACCGGTAGGTGAGGGGCGGTATTTCTATAAAGATGCTGCAACGCATCAATAATAATTGACTGCCACTCAAGTTCTGCTTAAAACTTGATAGGTTCTTTCATCAATTTTCTAAACCACGATTTTGTATAGTACAAAAAATAGCCTTCAGACAAAAACGTCGCAATGGAATAATAGCTGGCGAGCGAATGTTGCGATACGATCCGGCCCTGATGTTACTTACTTGCTGCATCGAGCCAGCAGTGTCGTGTGTGCAAACCCATCCTCGAGTGCATGATAAACTTCGTAGTAGTACGGTCTTCTTCACCATCTTATACTGGGATGTTGTACACTAACGTATACAGCAATATCACTGAGATATATGATCCTACGAGTACTATTCCTACGTAGGAAAGAGATACAAAACAGCGTCAATGGTCGCACCTACAACGACAAAGAGGAGATGGTGTTCTGTCCGTGGAAAAACCAAAAAAATGCAAAATCTAAAAGTAACAAAACTGCATCTTCAAAAATAATTTGCAGCCATTAGAAAGGAAACATGAATGCAATAATATTATTTCAAATACTTCACGGCCACAAAAATCGCGCCAGCTGAATGACAAAAACTTCAAGTATTATCAGACTGGAAGGTACGGCATGTAGGAAACTATAGCAAACGATTAGTTTAGATTGTTCGTTTGTTTACCCTATAAACACAACAGGGTGCTATAAAAAAGAAAACGGGGGATGGACACGTAGCATGCCAAGAAAACCAGACAGCCCAAGTACGAAACCCGCGCAAGACCAGGGACCAAATAAAAGAGACACGCACATACCAAGAGAACCGGTGAGCGCTGGTACGGAGCTCACGGCTATAATACGAAATAGTACGTCCAGATGAACAGGAAAACATCATGAAGGTTTGCCTGGAGAAATGGAAAAAGGGTGGAAGCAAACTGATCACGGAGGAAAGATGTCCCAAGGGACACGTAGTATGTGGAGCAAAAAGAAGAACTCAAGCAACGGTGGTTACTGAATATGTAGACTAAAGTCGGGAAAGAAGTGAAAGATCAGATCGATGATTGTTTATGAGAGGTAGAAAAGATAAACAATTGAACCCAACAAGGTTGACCCAAAGGCCTCACTGAGACTAATGTAATGTATACGGACCCCTGCGGAAAGACATAGGATCGAAGAACATACTGTAAATACCCTAACCTTATACTGTAGCGTAAGGCCCATTCTATATTCCTTGTGAGGCTTCTACGTATGAATGTAACTTAGACTTTGCAGAAGTGAACTACTCTGCATAAACGCATAAACTACGACGATGATAAATTGCTTTTCTGTTGCGTATGAACGTGAAATACTGCGTTGCTTCTAGGAGCGATGAATGCAACAAAATAATATTATGATTAATTAACGCACAATATGCTCGGATGCCCATCATCTAGTGTTGAAGCATCCGTAAAACACAGAAGAGGCAGAAAATACAACAAAATGCACAAATCAGCAAAGTCAACACCACTCACGGGCACCTAAAAAGTGAAGCAGATGACTAAGTGGCGGTTTATAACTGATAACTGGTATAATTCTCAGTTCTGGATGTGGCAGAAAAATATCCAACGATTCCAGAACGCTAGTTCTAGTTTGCATTAGTAATCACACTATTACACTAGATTACAATGATGCAATAGTGTGATACAGGAAGAAAAGCTAGCCAATAACAAAGTTTGCTGCAAAGACAAACACTATTTTTGGGCGCTTGGCTCCCACTGGGTATCGAAACTACAACCAGTGAAGGTTATAACAAAACAATTTACATTGATGATTGTTATACGTTGGCAGACAGAAGAAAACCTAGCAAACTGTTTGAAGAGAAAACCCTTGAAGCTTCTATCGGCAATAACACGCTTCCCTTGATCATCAACTACGGTGAAAAGAAAGCAACAGCGTTAAAAACAAGTACGTTCAACTAGATTCATGAAGGCTAACGCACTAAGTGGAAGGTCAGCAAACTTTGAAAGTGCTTCGTGAAAAAGCAGGACAAATCGCCAAGGAAAAAAATATCAATATCGACGGTGTAACAATTATATTACGGGTTATAAGAAACGTAATAAACATATGAACCGCTTCCAGCTCCTGAAAACCAATATTTAGTATGGAGAGGCCCCAGTAGTTTTTACAGATATTTTCCAGGAGTTAAATAAAATATGTAACTACTAATAATAAAATATTTGGCTTTGGACAATAGTTGGTAATGCATCGATAATTGTAATTAAAGGGCTTTACCCCTGAAATGACTTAAATAGCGGAAAAACCGCAAATTTTCCTTGGATTCGAGTTAACCAATATTTGCAGTCTCGGGTCAATCCTGTTTGCCATTAATTTAAAGCATTATAAAGGAACAGCTCTCGTATCAAGGGTGTCAAGTGCACGCCTCGTTCCCGTTGAAGAAGTTTTAAGGGCCGCTGCAACAAAGAAGATCGATCCCTGTTCGCCGGTGGTACTCCACTGAACGTGATAATGTCGAGATAAAGTTAGCTGGTCGATACCGTCAACATAGAATGTTATCGGCCGCCTGAGATAACAAAGAATAACCCCAGAGGCCACAGAGAACCTGAGCACAGCACAGATAGGCGCCAAGATTGGCGTTAACAGACTCGCTTGAAATATTAAGTAAAGAAAAATGAACTTAGGTGACTGCCTTTGAGGCAACATTCCATGTTTAGGTCACAAGTAAGGCAGGTCAGGTAGAACGAGGAGTGCTTACTCAAAGCGGTCAAAAATGCTATACTGTAAAACAACAGTAGGGTTTTATATATAACATACATTCGGACAGCTGACTGTCAGCCAGCAATAATGCTTCAAGCTGAGAGCGCAATATAGCATCGTTATAACGCCGTTGGGCCATGTAAAATACTTCACTAGTGTATCGCTTATTAGCCTTGTGTGTTATGATCACGTGACATTATTAATATCGACCCAATTTATCGTGAGACCTCAATAGTTCTACGTTGCTGCGCTATTCAGTGAAGTTGGTATAAGCATAACTTGACTTTCCGAATAAGTCAGCGAGGTTCACTTTTTGAATATATTAGCGAAACTAGCGTAAGTAATTGATTTGCCCACATTTGAAAAGCAGCAAACTTTTATGAGTAACAATTTTCAATCGAAAATGAACTGCAGTCATTATAAAATGCTATTAAAAGTGAGTGCGACGAAAAATAAAGTGCAAATGATACAGTACATGAAAAATCTCAGTGATGAGTGGCATCCTGTCAGTATACAACAACACCACCACCCATAGAATCAACTGCGTGGAGAACCATTTCCACGGCTACGTCATTCATAAACATTATACGTAGAAAACTAGTTTATGTGTTCCTCCATGAAACTAATCGGCCAATCTCAATATAGGAGGTATTGCTTACAAAATATAAGAAATTTTGTTGCTACAAAACGCAATGTCGTCCATCGCCAATCTCTGCCCGAAATACTGTGCTTCACTAACACTGCGACCACTATTATCGGCATTAGAAGCGCCGTAGCAGCTTCGGAATAAAGACTCTCTAACCTTTAAAGCGATATCGTACACTAATTATGTTATCCATTTTTCCTTCAAGTTTCCAAGGAAACTTCTCCTTTGTCTTGAACGAAGCAAAAGTTCATAACTGGACCTCAGATTCTGCAACCTCAAACCACCGCAGGGAGCCAAGGAAAAAATCTGAACTCCCAAAACTCGCACGATCTAATTGTCTGACCCGGAAAAGTAATAAAGCCTCGCAAAAGGTAATCCCAGGGAGCTCTTGGTTACTAATTAAGGCTGAAGCAGTAACATATGAAGAAATTATGCGAGGCAAACTGTCAGACATAGCACCGACATAAACCTAATGACCCATAACAGGCCCGGAGCTCGACGCCACCTTTTTGGGGAGGGGGGTAGAGCAACGTAAAAAAACAACGCGACAAGGACAGCGCGAGCATGAAATTTCACTTACAGTAAAAAGGAAGGAGAACTAGAGAGAGAATTGAAATATGAAGCGTACAAATAAAAATAGACCACAATAAATCAGATGTATATCAGAGCAAAGCTTCATCGAGCAGCATGACTGGGTATTTACATAGCTGCATTTCCGTGGGTGCGAGAATTGAGACGTAGTAGATAACGGTAATACAATATACGAGCATATCAATTGTAAACATGAATTAAACTGCACAAATATGAGGATATATTCAATCCAAGGGTTCTAGATGTAATAGTGAATTCTAACTGAGTCTAACCGACGCCTAGCGGAATCCTAGACTAAAGGTAAATGAGAGAAGGCGTCAATAAAAACTAAGCTTCCTCAACCATTAGTTTAGCTACTAGATTACTGTCTGTGCACAATATTGCATACGAACAGCATTCGAACAGCGCTAACTAGCAACAGACATCCCAACCTGTTATCCCATTACGAGACATGAGACCATAATGTTATTCCTATGAAAGCATTTTTTAAGTGACGCAGTAGAGAGTTAAGGCACGAAGTTTACTTTTCTGGACAGTATTGATAGTGCTTTCTTATAAATAGAAGTCTATTTTATGCGTCATGTTAACGTACTACTCCGATGTATCTCACAGCCTCCCCCCTCCCAATAAAAGAATATGCCATGATATAAGTTGTACAACCATCCGTCTTGAAGAGAATTTGTAATTAGTTGCTGTCGTAGCTGTAGTCTGTTAAGAACGTTGTGAAATCGAAGGTGTGTAAACATAGGACATCTCTAATTAATGAAATAAAATGTTAGACTCACTGTGATTACAAAGGTCATAAAATACTGCTTACCATTTAGCGCTACACTGCCAAGCGCCCTTACGGAATTTTTGGCAGATCCGAAAACTGTTTCACGATTCTAAGTTTTGGGGCGTCCAAGAATTGTGTCGAGGTATGGAGCTAGAACACATGACTGCTGGTGCATCAACATTTTACTACTGCTGTTGTTAAGGTTTAGTCGAAAATGCCAGTATTTTGATCACTGTTTGCACTTCGCAGAAAAAGAAATTTATTTCCCTTTTGAGAGAATGTAAGGGTGTACATTTCAAGCGATGGATCTCATGTGAGAAGCAGAAGAAAAACGGCAATAACACTACCAATGTCGTGCCAGTACTACCTAACCAAAGCGTACGCGGCGATCAAATGAGGACACGCAGCATGTGATGTAAAATGCGGAATGAGAATAACCCCCATGGATGGCAACAGGAACAATTGAGGAAAAGAAGAGAAAAAATAACAAAAAGGTAACGAGTATGAAAGGAGCATAGATGATTCAAAAGTAGAGAAAAACTTGCCGACTTTAGTTGGCTTTACATAACGGATAGAACCCGACAGCTCTACACCCCATAACAGAGGATGGATAAATTAAAGTACATAACCCTAAAGCCTATGATCCATGCAATACCTCCTTAATTGGAAGAGAACAGCAAATCGCGCGCGGCTGTAGCGAGTGCTCACATCTGCAAAATTCCGCGTGTTTAACCTCACCATGATGAACTTTGAATGCAGTAAAACTAGCATCCCAGTTACCAAGGAATCGTTCATCACGCCTGGCGTAAAACAACATGACCTGCTACTGCCTATAACATCCTCTACATACGTTTTGTGTCTATATCTATCAATCGTGTAAGCTGCATAAAATTCCCTAGGCAAAACTGCATTACAGAGAAAATACTGTGGGCTGCGCCAATCATTTTTACATAATTTAATTTCAGGCTTGTGTAAGCACTGCACAGATTTTTCAAACGAGAAAGAGGAAAGGATATCCTGCAAAGCGACAGAAATGCAGAAGCCATGCACAAGACTGTTTCCACACTGGAACAACGCGTTAGGGAACAGCAAATAAAAGGAACAGAATTACGCATTATGAGTAGGAACATGAAAATTAAAGGAAGTAAAGTTGGCACGAAAAAGACAGACGTCCTGAAGACCTAAGTCTAAAGTACACACGAGGGTAGTTCAAAAAGTTAGCGGAATTGTTGAAAATATAAAATCTAAATTCAAATTTTCTTGCGTTTATGCAAACGTTTGCTCTGCCCAGAGTAGTGCTCTTCTCCGCGAATTCATTCTACAATTCTACAAATTTCGACGTTAAGTTTAATGCACTGGGATAGGTGAGAAATTACTCACTTGAGTGTCACTATGAAGCGTTTGGTACCAATATGGCTGCAAGTTCGTGACTATGAAATTTTTCTGTGCTTTGCAGTTTACGTGGTGAGTGGCAATTGCGTAGCGTTCGAATGATGTGGAAACGAAATCTAGACCTTTGTTTTGACAGCGACTTCAAGGCTAATGATTCTTAGTGCTTTGATATTAACAAAAAATGAGGGCCACCATTTGTTATGACCTGGATTAGGTCATGTAGCGCAGTTGGAGGCAGGCTATCACATCAGCCAGCATTTGACGTGATTTGTTCAGTAATGAAGCTCGGAGAGACATTTTTCTACAACTTTATGAATTCCCCTTGTATGAAGACCCCCCAGGTGAGCTACAAGTCCCAAGACGTACGATGGACTAACCTATGGCTCCGGCCAAATGCCCAACCTGTGTTCCTGAAGGAACTGCAGTCCCTCAAGTTCAAATCCAACAAACTTCAAGAATATGATAGAGATTTTCAAAACAAGAAGATGAACGGCTGGCTTCGCTCGATAATTTTGATGTCTAATCGAGCGGTTGAATCTGAGAAACGATCTCAAAATACCAGAATAAGCGGACAGCAGTATGTTCCTAGCCGCCTCTGAAAACGTAAAGCTAGGCAGACTACTTCTTTGATTGATCTCTCCATGGAAAATATAAACCTGCCGTTTTTTTGTGAATACTTCAATAGTTCTTGATCGTATACGATCATAATAATCTATTCTAACCTCAACGGCCCAAGAGAGCAAGAGGGATAGCGCAGACAGCGCACCACGCCGCCCACTCCCGAGTATCGGCGAACACAATAATCGATGGCGCAGCCCAAAGTCAACAGAGCCCACTTCTAACGCAGAGCGGAAGCATCAGCGCGATATTGACGTGAAATTTGTTCCAACAATTGCTTCACATTATGGACGGCGATATGATCAGCAATACAAAGAGCGGCCAGCAAATGGAACAGCTCAAAGAAATCACGACCAACGATGTTCCGTAACATGCTTTTATAATGGACAGTTTTGATTATCATACTTCATGTATCTTCACCGTTGCAGCAAAGTCAGATGCTCAGGGAATACACAAGTAGTACAATATCGAGAAAAGCTGCAGAATAAATCTTAATCCATAGCCCGCCAGAGAAGAATATGGAATAAAAATAAAGCAATCATTTTTAAAAAATAAACCAAGCTTAATTTCAAACGTCGACATAAAGCGTAAGAGCACAAATTTATGTCACCTGCTGTTTAACCCTGTCGAATATTATGAGACATATATACTTGTACAAATAAGTTAAAGAAGTCGAGCATGATGTGTTTGTCCCAAAACCGCACAGATTTAGACACAACTCGATAATGAGTAATTACATACTTCAAGCCTCCCTGGACGCATCTACGGTATTTCAAGAGAGGAAAAGAAAGGGACGGGTAGAATGTCGATAGAAACGTGGAACCAGTGCACTAGGGTGTTCCCACACCCGATCAACAAGCATGAGATCACCAAATCGGGCCAGAAGAGGAAGAACAGCACATTTATGGCCTCATCAGTAGAGGAGTATGAAAATTGAAGGAAGCAAAGTAGGCGCAAAAGACAAATGTCCCAAAAGCCAGCATTAGGCGAAGGTAACCTATGGAGCATCAGGGGACGCTACTCCATATAACATAGCATGGGTGACCCTAACTAACCTAACCCTATACATGGCCTACGGCCCATTCTATGCTTCCTGAATGGTCCAGTCTGACATATCATACCCACAACGTCTTCATTACCTCTCCCAAGGAGGTTGTGTATTTGTTGAATTTGTTAGCTTGCTTGTCTATTTGTCCGTTATTCAGATAATTCAAAAAGTTATGGACGGATCGTTACAAATTTTACAGGGCTTGTTAGGCATATTAGTAGGAACAGATGATTAACTTTTAGTGAAGATATTTTTGTCTCAATGTTTGTCAGAAAATAACTCAAAAAGTTACCCTGAATCTTCAAAGAAATTACAGAACCTGTTACTACCGTCAAAAGGCACAAATGCTTAGATTTATTGTGCTGATAAAAAGGAAATCGTAGTTTCAGAAATAATTTGACTTTTTTATTAACGTTGCCCTGCTTGGCGTAGGTATGCACTCTAAGAGTACTTTAGTTACTACTTATCAGTATGTATTTTTAATTATCACACATAACTCATCTCACCAACCACAGTGGATTTCGTATAAGCTGTGTCGCCAAAGATATTTTTTTCGACTGTTTTCGTCTAAAAGAAAGGGAAATATTTAATCGTTTTTACAAACTAGTTGATTGCGGATCACATACTGGGATATGTGTGCCTCAATAGACCAAGAATAAAGACCTGCTGGGACACCGGAGTCCCAAAGTATCAACAATATAATGAAACACAATTTGTTGATTGCTTGCTCTCTCGCTTGGTTGGTCCGTCTCTCCGTCACTATGGTGAATTGAGGACTTAGATAAGAGGAAATGTATCTACTAAATAACAAGATGAGGTGGAAATTAGAGCCCTAAGTTACTACAGCTAATCATGTTTCTGGAATATGCTCGACCTACTGAACTTTCTGAAGCCAGCATAGATAAGAAGAGCAGTCTTCTACTATTTGATGTTTTTAGTCTCAATCTTGGATGGAGTTTTCGTTCCTGTTGGGCTTGTTTTCCTCAGCTGAATTTCTTTGTGACAGTTGAAACAGGGTCACTAAGCAGAGGCCAAAACATTTTCAGTTCTTATTGCCGCCAAATTTCGATCCTGATGGCTAAACAACTGGTATTCAGGATGGTATCCGGAAAAAAGCCCCGGGAGGAAAAAAATCCCAGGAGGAAAAAAAAAACCGGGAGGAAAAAAGTTCCGGGAGGAAAAAAGCCCCGGGGGAAAAAATCCCCGGAGGAAAAACCCCGGGAGGAAAAGAGCCCCGGGGGAAAAAATCCCCGGAGGAAAAACCCCGGGAGGAAAAGAGCCCCTGGAGAAAAAAAGCCCCGGGAGGAAAAAAGCCCCGGGAGGAAAAAAAGCCCCGGGATGAAAAAAAGCCCCGGGATGAAAAAAAAGCCCCGGGATGAAAAAAAGCCCCGGGATGAAAAAAAAGCCCCGGGATGAAAAAAAATCCCCGGGATGAAAAAAAAAGCCCCGGGATGAAAAAAAAGCCCCGGGATGAAAAAAAAAGCCCCGGGATGAAAAAAAAAGCCCCGGGATGAAAAAAAAGCCCCGGGAGGAAAAAAAAGCAAAGGGAGGAAAAAAAAGCCCCGGGAGGAAAAAAAAAGCCCAGGGAGGAAAAAGCTCCGGGAGGAAAAAGCTCCGGGAGGAAAAAAAAGCCCCGGGAGGAAAAATGCCCTAGGAGGTAAAAAAGCTCTAGGAAGAAAAACAAGCTCTAGGAAGAAAAACAAGCTCTAGGAAGAAAAACAAGCTCTAGGAAGAAAAACAAGCTCTAGGAAGAAAAACAAGCCCCAGGAGGAAAAAAGCCCCAGAAGGAAAAAAATAGCCCCAGAAGGAAAAAAATAGCCCCAGAAGGAAAAAATAGCCCCAGGAAGAAACTACAAAGTCCTGTGAGGAAAAAAGCCCCGATAGGAAAAAAGCCGCCAGGAAGAAAGCTCCGGAAGAAAAAACCCCTGTAGGAAAAATGCCCCGCCAATCTCTTTTAAGTTATATATAAGAGCTCAACTCAGTTGTCTTGCACTACTGTATATTCAAGTAAACTGAATTATGTTGTACTTAGCTAAACTTTACCTAGTATTTGGCTCTACTAATGCGGGCAATAAGCGACCCAAAAAATAGGTTATATGCGGTGAAGTTAAGTCAGGTTAGGTTTGGATGGGTGAGGGTAGCTCAGCTTGGTTAGGGTGGGTAACTTTACTACAATTTAGCTTAATAGTTCTAGTATAAAGTGCTTCAAACGAATTAAGTACAAGTAATAAATATAAGTTAGGTGATGGGTGGGGCTTTTCCATCGGGGCTTTTTTTTCGTTCCAGGGCTCTTTTCCTACCGGGGCTCGTTTCCAATATTCATCCAGGATACAGCAGAAACTGACTATTTCCGGTGAATTATCTTAGCTAAATTACATTTTCATAATGCTACTTGACGTTCAAACACTACAATACTAATATTTGCGCGTTCACTTTCAGGAGGGATATTTTACTCTCGCAAACTCGTGATGGCACAACTTCGTTAAGTTAACGGGAAATCAAGCCTACAGACATAAGGCTTATTTTGCTGCCAAAGCCATACCGCAAGCAAGACCAATAAGGCTTTGTAAAAAATCGTTGCAGTTATTTTTGTCGGCTTTGTACTGCATTATTTAAAATAATGCGTCCATCCATATTATTCTTCTTTTTAGTTGATATCATTTATGCCTGACTGCCACTCAACATTACTAATCTGGGCCAGCATAAAAAGTATGTACTTGGCACAAATGCGCAGAACTGCGCTCAATCACGCGCATTGCTGTGTTTCATCATGCCAAACTGGGGTGGTATTTCACACGCTTTGTGCCCTAGCTAGCTCGACATTGTGATTCATCAGTCTGTTTCACTATCCAACACTTGCGCTCCAGGGCGTAATAACAAAAGTTTCGTCATGTCTTGTAGTACCAGCATCGCCCTACATTCTGCTTACAACACCGCTATTTAGTTCTAGTCGTAATACGCTAACTATTTGCATTACTTTAGCCGTGACGGCTTTGGCGAACTCACAGAGTCATGTGCCGTAAATGTTGTTGGAACAACAGGAATTCGAGTTTAAGTCAGTCATCAGCAGTGGACCACACGACTCTAAACTTACTTCTCGCAAGAACGCATTTTATCCCTTTTCCAAAGCTTTAACGCGTATTTGAATGTTTTATCTTAGCAATGAAGACACGCATTGCAAATGAAGGTACTTGATTACTTCCCAATATTCAATTTTGTCGATTTTCTAGAAATTTACCAGTTTTCCTTTCAACACCCGGCCAAAATAGTACAGATATTTTTTGAACCTACAGACTTGGTATTTAGCCGCATAAATCATAGTATATTTATTTATATTTTTCATCTCACAGACACCTGTGCGAAGTTCGGTACTTTTCACTCATCCCTCGCATTACCGTACCTTCTGTACTGAAAACACAAGCAACGGCCCTAGAAACTGGCAAGCGCTAGGTACCGTCAGAGAAAGTCTACGGCATCTACTCAGAAGTTCACAGCCTCCTACAAGCCCCGCACTTGTTGCTGTGGCAGACCCCGCAATATCTAATAATTTTTACGCTCCGTTGGTTGCAGGCAAAACGGGAAGGCAGTCATTTCTTACCCTACCTCCGAGCTCCATCCGATCTCCGGCTAAGAGCAGACCGAACATGCAGATAAAAACAAAAAAGAGGGAGGGCTTACTTTGGAAGCGGTGGAAATGGTGACGCCATCTTGCAATAGTTACTATAGCAAACGTATACTAATTGGCTACTAGTAATGAACATTAATTGGCAACTAGCATGCGCATATAAAAATGCAAACATAATACAATATTGCAAGAATGCCAGTTTTATATGGCGCTGAAACTATAAAAAAGTAACAAATTGAATATTTTACTTGGGAAACGTCGACAAATAGTGATAGCTTGCACTAAAATCTTTTAAGCAGACTCTACGTACAAAACAAAAATTTGAGAACGGTGACTCCTGATATTAAGTTCATTCTTGAAAGCAGTTCGGCTATTGAAAAGTCCAAATAGCGAGCGTAACGTGTGACAAGCAGTGTTAGCGGTTCAAAGCATTGACAACTAGAGCACTCTGAGAGCGCATACCTCCGCCAGGTGAGCCAATGGTAGCAAAAATTCAAATTGGCTCTGAAACCATAATTTTCTTTGCATAAACTCTAAAATCTAATCATTTGTGCCTTTTTATATTAATAACAGCTTGTTCAATTTTTTTAAAGATCCGT
>LQNS02278146.1:2451964-2467764 GCA_001587735.2 Parhyale hawaiensis | reverse complement strand
TCATAAAGATCCATTCATTATTTTTTGAGTTATTGTGCTAACAAGCATAAAATTAAAAACATGGACAAACGAACGAACAAACGGATCATTACCAAAATTTGGTAATCTACTCTTTGTTATGTACCTATCAACTCATGTTAATTTCATCAAAATCCATTCATAACTTTTTGAGTTATGGCATCGAGAAAAATAACGCAGACAAACAAACAAACAAACAAACGGATGGACATATCTTCTCCAAAAGTTAATCACCTGTTCCTCCCAACATACCTAACAATCCCTGTAAATTTCATCCAAATCGGTTCATAACTTTTGAGTTATCCTGGTGACAGACAAAGAGACAAACAGACAGACAGACAGACAAACACGACGAAAACATAACCTCCTTGGCGGAGGTAACTATATGCAGATACCTCCTGCATGATCAATTCAATTAATATCATATTTGAAGTAGCTCAACACTTTTCTGATACCGTACCTCAATTTAAATAAGGACAATAAAGCTCGAACGTCAATCATATTTACGTTTGGTTTTGTACATTACAGAGATCAATTTCTTTGCTGTAACATACCGATTTCTCGTCGATATTGAATTAAAGATAAAACATGCTAAGGACTAAGTGTTGCTAAACTTGAAAAGTATTCGAAAACATGGTTACCCAGTAGTTATTCATTCCAGATAATATACTGAATTATTGACCCTCACATATGAATACGGATGATGAACCTAAAGAAACAGAGCAGGTTTAGTACTGAAGCATTAGTCAGGCCCATTCACAAATGTTATTTCATAGAACATGTATAGTAGAGTGTGCTACATGGTCCGATGGTATTAGGAATCGTCATCTTACACATTAAATGATTATTTTTTTAAGTAGCTACGGCAATGTTAACGAAAATTTCTAATTGGTCCTGAAACCAGACTTTCCTATTTTATAAGAGGCTAGTTGAGCCTCTTGTAATTAATAACAGTTCCTGCAAATTTTTTAAAGATCCGTCCGTAATTTTTTGAGTTATGTTCGGATAAACACTAAGAGAAATACTGTATAGACAAACATACGAACGAACCAATGAAACATCACCAAAATTTGAGCATTTCTAACAATTCCTGAGATTTCATGTGCCGGGCATTCAACTAATGGGAGTACGTTGGAGAAGTAAGTCGTAGTCATGTATTTTCGGAATCTGTACGAGTAATGATTTTTTTAAGCTTAAGTTAGGTAATTAAAGTGGTGTGACTACCAAGGATCATCACTATAAGCCTACAACATTTTGAGAAAAAAATACACGAAGTAACACGCGCTGCTGTTATAGATTTTACTTGATTGCACTGAATTGCTATAGCACAAAATTTAATGTAGTTGGCATATCATCAGTCAACTATGCTAGTACAAGCTATAAATTACAAGTTGATGAGCTGTCGAAGAGGCTCAAGCATCAAAATTTAGTAAAACCGATAAATAACGACTTGCAACTTAGGAACAATCTTCCGTACCGGGCAATATATCAGCGGTAAAGCAGGTAAGAAATTTCTCTATATTCCCAATTGCTAAAGAGTAAGGTGTGCTCCAAGTATATTTAGTTACAACAGTGCCACAGCACACAAATTTCTAATTAGGTTTATTAAAAAAAAAAACGAGCACTAAACAACGGGAATCGCACTAAGGTCAAGGTTGATGAAACGAAACAACTGTTCTAAGACTGTGCCCCATTATTTCGCATTAAAGAATGCAGCAGTTTTTGAAAGTAAATTGAGACTGATGCACAAGACGTCAAACCAAACACACAAAAATCAGGAACAAAACAGAAATACCAGCGCTTCAGGGTCTAACTCTTTGGAAGACTAAAGGAAGAGGGCAGTTTGCACTACAACAGGTGGTTTCAAACTGCTCCTAAGCCAAGAGTATGACGATAACTTGCCCCCATAAATGCTCAAGCAAGTTTATGCTAAGCAGTGTAGCAGAGTTCGGCTAATACGACCACCGACTCCAGCCAATTTACATATCGAGCGGCTGGTCGGAGCCTAGACGGTCAGCTTGAGCGTGGAGAGCGTTCGAGCGAAACGAGAATCTGCACAATTACAGCGGCCGAGTTGGATGAACTGCACAGTCGCAGATTTCCGGGACAAACTGTGAACTTGCGAGATATTCTGAAGCAATTTGCATGCAACAGTTGCGTTTGGGTGTTGCCCAAAAGCAAGGTGTAAACAATGAACTTCACACGCAAACTTCTTAGGAAGTGAAGTACATATTAATTTTGCATGTCAGGTATATGCTATTTCAATACATGACAGCGTGTTCCACACCGGGTCTTGAAATAAAAATATAATAGCAAAAAGATAAAGCCATATTGGGGTTTACAGAAAAAAAATTAAAACAAATTTTTTTAGCATCAGGTTTTGCTATTTCATTGTTGTGTACCTATTCAACTGTTGCAAACGCTCGTATCCCAAGATGTCAATAACAATTAAATCATGATAAGTGCAGTAGAAAAAGTCAGTAGGTTCAAATCGGGGAATTCTAATGACCATCCAATAAATGTAGCCCCAGTTCAGCCTCCGAATAGTGCATTTACCCCACTTGGCCCTGTTTGGTCAGATATGCAAAACGGGCTAAGTGCAGAAACTATACGTATTTATAAGATACGGCATTTTGACCATGGCTCGAGATTCACAGAAAAAATAATAAAAAGTTAATATGAAAATTATTCCGCTGACACAGAGTGTTACAAAACGAGAGATACAAATTTTGACAGATGACAGAACCGCTCAAAAAAAATAAATAAACGCTCACTAAACATAAAAAGGGTTAAAACTTCACGGTTTTTGAGATAATGTGGTTTTATGGTTGTGTACACTTCTTCACATCTGTTTTCAAGTGCCAAGGCCAAGAATGGAAAATAAAATGATCATTACGGGAACGCGATTACTAAACAAATTTTACATTGTTAGTAAACTGCCTGAAACTCTTCCTGGGTCAATACGCATTGCAACGGGATCCATTTCAGCTTCCATTGGTGTTTCGCATATGTCCTACGGATCCAAAGGAAACTGTTTCACTAGGAAGTTCGACTTAGGCAAAAATGTGACAAAGGGAGCAGAGCGCCAATACTGTAATTAGAACTTAAACACTAGTATCTCGAAAAATATGTATTTTGCAATTGATGTTCTTTGAGATCTTTATTTTGACTATTTCTCTCTGGTGTCAAAGATTGTAGCACCATCCCATTCTGTAAAAAAAAACCCTCTGTAGGTATTATATATATCTTTCGTGCTCAGATTCAGTAAAAAATGAAAAACTTGCACTAAATTCGTTTTTTAATACTAACGGAAAGACCAATTTGCATTAGTCTATATGCATAAATTAATGAAGAAACTGCATGTCAGCTCGTCACATCTATGGCAAGAGGTGGTAATTCCGCCAGTAACGGTAGGTATATGGTACCTAGTGCCTCTTTTTATGATTTTTTAATTGAACTATCGAAAGGAGAACGCGGCCGGTTGCACCTTGGCAAAATGTAGACATATTTATCAGGACCCGCCAAAACTACTACAAAAAAAAATCATTCATTTCCGCAAAAAGTGCAATTAAGCTAGTGGAATACGAGATTTTCTTGCGTGTAGTATAAATATTTGCAAAATATTGCCTTACACAGCTGTTCTTTAAGCTACACGTGAGTACGCATTGTGAACTGAAAAATTTATTCAGAATGCATTCAACATTAGCTTTGCAGCTACAACGCAACACCTCTGCTAATTACATGAATTTGGGAATAACAAAAATAATCTCAGCTATGGACTGATACCTAAATAGGGGCCACAATATCTATAAAATTAGGTTAATCTGCAATGGAGCCAGAGATCGCGCACAACGTATAGATTATCTTATTGTAACCAATAATTTCATTAAAATACAAATTACAAAAGTAGTTGGTGTATGTAAGTACAAACGAAACATCTTCAGTGTATAATCTTTGTGTTCCAATTATAAAACAAATGCAATCGACTGTTGACATTCGTCTACAGACGCCGGTCCCTTCACTTGCAAAACTTTTCGCCATGCAAAAAGTGATTACGATCCTCAGAAGGCGGCACTTCACAATTTACTGCACTAAATATTCTAAACTTCATTTTAGCAACAGTTTTATTTCCCTTTGAGGCACACGAGTTGAAGTTTTCATAAAAACGAACTAAGGTACATGTAAGGGGAACATCCCTAATAATTAAATATATAATACAGGATTTATGACCCGCTGCAGCTAGCCACCGGTTATTACCGTTTGAGAGTAAAGTAAAACTCTATATAATTAATGTAATGTAACACATTCGAGATAACTAAATTCTGGAAGCAACATCCGTAGATTACAAGCCATCAAAAACTTCCTCTCACAAGCCATAGTTTTGTACCGAATACTAGTACTAGTGCTTCCCGCAACCCAGCTCTAACTGCAGTGTACCGACGATGAGCAAACTGAGTCAAACTAAATGAATATTGCTCTACAATAGGAACATATACAGTGAATTAAGTAGTACATACTACGTAAGGCGAAGCACGTTTATAGACAAAACGGTCCCCGGAGACTAATGGCCACACTATATGCCCACTATTCAAGGACGAATGACATTCGAACATCCATTGTACCTTATCGTCTGCCACACATGGAGACAAACCAGTAAAGCTCGTTTCTTCTTTAATTCCTTAGTGCAAACACTATATTTGTTTCATACAGGGTAGTAACTTCATCGTTGCCGATGTTCATTGGGTCAAGTTGATAATGCAATGAAATTGCCTGTGACTTAACACCTAGGTTGAAACATTACAAGAGTGCTTAACTATCAAGCAGGGACAGTCAAAGGTTTTTTTTCCCTATACAAGCTGATATTTTCTAAAAAGCGTGTAAGCAAAATCCTTCTAAACGACAAAACGTTTGTGCAACGTTAGGATGTCAGGTTTAAAATTCGGATGTTTTCTACCTTCAAATCGGAGAGGGAGACATTTTATCAACATGGAATGGATTTATGGCGAGCAAGCCAATTCGGAGAGAAAGAGTCACGGCTTTTCTGAACAAAAGCAAAATGTAACCAAAACGTAGCCATTGCCAAGTTTTATTTCTGGACTCCACGTTCACCCTCCTGCACGACTAAAAACAGAGTTAGTTCCTAGTGTGTGGTTATACGTTTTAACGTATCACTCACTATACGCCATTTTACAAAGTGAAAACCTGGGAAGTATTTTAGTATATATATCTGAACGATGACATAAAAATATATTTCTACAATCAGTAAATTCGTTTCCTCATTCAATAGACAAATTAAGAAAGAAAATGCTTTAACAAAAAGTGAAATAACAGGTATGTGCAAACTTATGAAGAAAACTACCCAATTGTCTTTTAATCGCATCATATTCTTGACAAATTTTAAAGTGTTGCATTTGAACAAACTGTTCGATATTATAGAAGCATCTCACGGGACAGTTGAGTAAGTATGGGTGCAAGATAACATACATCTAGTTGACAGTAGTATATATATATATATATTAGAGTTTAGATCAGAGCATATTTTGGAGGGATAGCGTTGCTGCAGTTTGCATGTGTTCGCCAGTTCACGAAGTCAATGAGCAGGTCAGGTCGGAAGCTGGAGACGGAGTGAATCGATCGATGAAGGCATCAGCTGATCTCTTGACTTTGTTCAGTGAGCATTTTAGGAGAGACACCCAGATATTCTTTTAATATCAGACTGCTGTTACTTTCGTAATTTTTATTAGTTTCCAGCACGTATTTAAAACTCTGCATGAAAATCTGCGAGTTCAAGTGAAAGATACATCAGCTGATTCTCTTAAATGGTTCTACTCATGTTTTCAGACTCCTTCAATAGTTCCTCTTTCAACTGCAAAAAAAGTTATATTGCAAGCAAAACTTCAAAATCATCAGTCATGAACTAGGTACAGAATATCCTATGAAGGTCGGTAGCTGCAGAACAAAGCAGATCGATGAAGGCCACAGCTGGTCCCTCGACTTGGTTCAATGATAATCTTGGCAGACAATTTTATATGATTTATTGAGGCGTTTCCCAATGAGCAAGATGTTGCAAAATTCGACACCGTAAAACAATTTTGCCCCCTATTTTTGTATTAAGTTAATTATTTTCAGTACATTTTCAATACCTTTACGTTACCAAAAAGATATATGGCGGTACAACTGTACTCAAGTCTGATCATATACTAAAGCTTTCCAATTAATATACAATTATCTAAGGTGTTGAGAAAGCAATAAAATGTTGAACTAATGAACGTTCTTCGCTCACAATGCAGCAAGTTATATCTGTTCCGCCGATAACAGGCACAATTATGAATTACAGAATAAAGAAAGAAATTTCTAATTACCCCATCGACTTCTACAAATCCTATTGAATTGGGAAATAACACGACGTACAGTTAAACCCGAACCCGATATACTTACACACACTTGAGCACCAGTGATGAAAGGCCTCGCGCTGGTGTTGTGTCACAAACAATTGAAAACAGGAACACAATTACCCAATGAATGAATAGTCTCGGTAGGCTAAAATTCCGAGCACTGAATATCGAGCACGGTTCAATTGGGCAGCTGCTATTGTCACAAGATAAATTGCCAAGGCAGGCACCAATGGATGGAACAGCTCCGTATAATTGCACTGGGCGCTAATGTTCAATACGGGGGAGCATGCACTGCCGCAGACCGCTTCTAAAGATATCAAGGCATGGACAAATTCACACAGTGAGCTAAAGTTCAATATTGATATCCAGGGCGTGCAGCACACTAATTTAATGGTGATATGTCATTCGTAAGACAAATTTACACAGCCAAGCACTCATTTATTACTGGTATCAATACACATTGTTGCAGTTGAACTGACGTTGAGGGTGGTAAGGCATTGATAAAATACAGACATACAGTGGAATTGCCTCACTGCATGACAGCAAGTTCGGTGTTAAGTCGTTCCCAGGGGAAATCAGAAAAGGACGAGCGAGTCACTCGGCGAGATTAGCTCGTAGCATCAAGACAAGCAACTACCACTAAAAAGAGTAAACCTATGACACCGAAGGCAAACTTTCAAACCCTGTACACGATGTATCGCAAAGCGTTGTTGACTAATAAAGAAACTATCGATTATCACATGGGGAAACTCGTAGGGCCAGGCAACAGCCGGTTCAGCATTAGAGCCGACGGAAGCACATTTACACTTATCAGAAGACACACATGTGTTAACTTAACCACTCCACTCCTTTTCCACGTAGCACTATTGAACACTCTCGATCGTACAGGAGGGGTTTTGCTGCAAGTATAAATACGATAACGACGACGATAAAGCTATTCTAGTAGGAATACATCCAACAACGACATAGACTAGCTGAAGAAACATTGGACGCGATGCTCTCTACCATCCTTTATTCGTCCAAGAGCAGCACCATCCGAGCTGCAGCGTGCCTCTGGCAACAAGTAACTCCAGATGCTGGCCAATGGCAGAGCTCCTAACATATCGCTTCTGCACCCAGTCTTTTCTGTCAGTCAGTCCTGTCTGTAAGTTCTGTTGGTCTGTAAATCAGTATGGTCTCTGCAAATATCACCTACGCATTCACTTTAACAACGTGGCAATGTGGTCCCTATGCGGGAAATATTCCGGTGAAGTTCTAACGGTAGTGGACTCCGTATCGGCAACTCTCACAAGGGTCAAGCCAGACTGGCTACATTTGGATGGCACTACGTTGAAAATGAAAAATCAGAGAAAACATATGCGAGAACTGGGCTCGAAGACCCAAGAGGCGTAGTTTTTCGTGGCACTGTCGACCTGCACAGCCTCTGGCGCAGAGCGTGCCTCAAAGGGAAATTGGGACGCTGCTGCAGGACAGCACAAACCGCAAATTGAGTCAAATGCAATATATATGAGCAAATTAAACCTAAAGGCACATAAACATCATTGAAGCATTGAAGTTCCAGCAGAGAGCGAGAACTGGAGTGTCTCGGAGAGACGAGAAAGCTTCACTGTGATTGGTGGGTAGGACGCACGTAAGCAACAGGTGAACTAAAATGGCTGCGCCTCCACCCAACTCCCTCAAAGTCCCCCACCATCCCTCATCACGGCTCTCTGCAACACCCTGACAGCGAGGGTCGTTGCTGGGCCTATACTGGCACATCTCTTCTTTGGAACGCGCTTCCCACGTACGCTGCCGGACCATTGCAGGCTTGTTTCTTTATTGAAACGTGCACTGTTTCAGGTACATTGGTAGACCTAAAGCGAGCATTCTGCGTAAGGTATTCTTTCATAGTAATCCAGCCATTACTTGGTTAGCTTCACAGAGACAAAAAATAATAAGTACGCTTAAAGCATACTAGTTATTTATATTCACGGGCAGTAGAAAGAAGCTTTGCAACGAACGGAAACTTGAGATGTTTTATTTTCTATCGCAAAAGTATCTGAAACGAAAAAAACATTAGCTCTAACTTCTCTTACAGCGACGCTTAGGTATGAAAAACAAGTTTATTTCGCGGGAAACAAACCCTAGTGTAACAACAAAGATAGGTACTTTATGCTCACACACTAATGTCGGTCAGAGCTTAGTGCTTTACAGCTTTGCTCTACGACTAATGACTTAGCAAAGTTTTTACGAGGTGGATAAGCCGACTGTGCGAACAACATTAAGCTCTTCTCTCGCCATAGCACAGAGGCAAATGAAACTAGAGTACCCGCACTGTCAAAAAATAACATCGAGGAATTTGTGATTGATCACACTTTCGTTACCAGTATGCTTCTGAAGGACACGCGACAACGGCCAAGCCAAATTATTGTCGCATGACCTACTATTAAATGACGGCAAATATTTAGTACTTTACGTGAATCCCGTAGTCTTCTCTGTTTTGTATTACTCTTCAGAGGGCTTCAAAAATAAAAATTCAACATTCTGCCTGAAAAATTGGATAAGTATATAGGGAGCAGTCAAGTGGCATTCGCGGCGTCACCTTTGACGTGTACGAACACACTGGTGCCGGCGAGCTCAGGTCCATAGTAATTAATATGCTGACCCTTGGTTAAGGTCATTCACTCTTATTATTATTCGATAGTGGATTTTTGCTGGTCGCTCCATATGGCATCGGCCGGCAACGCTCGAATTTCTTCCAGTCTAATTCCTTCAGTGCGTTATGACACATATACATGAATAAATATATACGTAAATAAATATACCGGTATTTACAAAATAGGCTCGTTCTAGCAGTAAACTGAGTAATTTGAGCCTCAGTTTCCACAGGGTAGAGTGACCTACACGACTCCATCAGATAAGTATGCTCTTTTGCTTAAATTTCGGATTAATTTTTATATGGCAGTACCAAATTTCTAACAAGCTATAAAAGATGAATCCTTTCATGTTTACCAGATCAAGTAATTAAAGAAAGAAACTAGAGCACTCCGCGAGCGCAAACCTCCGCCAAGCGAGGCAACGGTAACGAAAAATTCATTTTCGCTTTGAAACCATGCTTTTCTTTGTATCAAGACCAAAATCTTATCATTAGTTCCCTTTGATGGTATTAACAGTTTGTGTAATTTTCGTGAAGATCCACATAAGTCAAACATACAAACGAACAAACCGATCTGCACCAAAATTTAATCATATATTTCTTCAAACATAACTAACAACTCCTATAAATTTCAAAAAGATCCATTCATAATTTTTTGAATTGTGCTAACAAGCATAAAATTAAAAACAGTGACAAACAAGCGAACAAACAAACAGATCACTCCAAAAATTTGGTCACTTGCTCTTGTAATATACCAAACAACTCAGGTAAATTTGATCAAAATTCGTCTATAACTTTTTGAGTTACGGCCTTAAGAAAAATGAGGCAGGCAAACAAACAAACAAACGGATCTTCACCAAAATTTAATCATTTGTTCCTCCTAACATACCTAACAATCCCTGCAAATTTAATCAAAATACGTCCATAAATTTTGAGTTATCTTGGTGAAAGACAGACAGACAAAGCCGATGAAAACATAACCTCCTTGGCGGAGGTAATCACTTAGAAGTCGCACTTGGAATGGGTAATCAAAATTTTAATTTACAATGCAATAAAATAAAGTAGAAAACGTACAGGATTTTTCGTTACAAAATTGGTAGTCGTATTCGTCTCTCTTACATATCGTACATATTTGTTGCGACCTGCTTATTAAGTGCCAACAATAGAGAGTGGCGTCGTCCGCAGAGCCTAGCGAATATGAATGTACACCAGAAGCATTAATTGCGCGCTCAGAGTACGCTCAGTTTCCTAGCTGGACGTCGGTATTTGTGCAACACCGGGACCTTACACCAAAGCATAAACGAATGAAGATACACGTTTTGAAATAAGCAATGAATTTTGTTTCCCATATAACGATGTTGTTGTCATTCAGGATGCGCTGCATTGTTACAAACATGTGATAAAAAGAAAAAGAACGTTCACAATAATTTCGCTACAACTGTCGATATCAATAAATCAACTGGCAGCCATACACGTTGCAGTCAGATAGAACCATAACACCCATTCACTGCGCCAAAGCGACAGCCTTATAACAAATGTACTGAGCTTGAAATATTCGGATGACGATACCTAGAAGTAATTACCTCGGTGATACAAAGCACACTTTCTATAAGTAGAGATTCAGATCAAGGTGTGCTGAACAATCCCATGGTACGATAGTATCGTAGAAACACACAATCGGAACAATAAGAGGAAACATACTAAACGACTGAAGAGCGGACATGGTAAGCTAGAATCTCAATGATTATACAACGCACGATGAACATTGCCGTACAGTGTGTCATCTAAAGCCACAAACTTCATCAGCACCTCTTGGTACAACAGGACGTAGACAACAGTTGATTTTAATCGTTGGCAAATGAGTCTATTTGCGCACCAGAGCGGCATGTGTCACCGTTCCACCATCTCCCTGACGCCTCCATCTCTCGCTGCCTTCTCTCCTCATCTCCATCCGAGAGACCGATCAATATTTCATTGGAGAGGGTGAGTGAGTGGCTGCATGTGAGAGGTGGTCGCGTGTGCGTGTTATGTGACGCACATATACACACACATGCGTAGTGGTTCAGCGGTGATATAAAACCATTGATTTATCGTAATTATCTAAACTGTGTGCATGACGTGAGGCAGCAAATACATGATACACCGGGGCACTGGTGTTATTACTTTAGCCCAATGTTATTTACCTTATCGACACGTCATAAATGATCCCCACGTAAGAGCTTAAATTGCTCAACGTAGTATCTTTAAGTTGACATTTCTGTAGTAATAAACTGCATGCTCGTTGTCCATGGGAAGCCAAATTGTGACAATGGAATATTATGGTTAACTGTTTACGTTTCTGAAGTAACAATACCCTGGTCCAGGGTATGGCACACGGCCGCTGTAATCCATACGCCAGTATAGGCAACTGTTTGAACAATAGAACAGCTTGTAGAAACCCGCTTTTCGTCTGCATTTTTTGGTCGAACTAAATTTAAGATAGCTGAGGTCATTATAATGCGCAACATGCGGTCGGTCCCTAAATTAAAAGAAACGACAGATTGAATTAAATGAAGTTTATATAAAGTATAATTTCATCGCACAATTTCTTACACAAGGTGAAGACTTAAGAGACAAATATATAAGTAAAACGAAAATTGAGTCATTTAAAACGCTCTATGGATTAGTGGCAGTGTAGCACACAATAGATCTTAAATACGAAGTCTACAGTGCCACTTGTTTCATAAACGAAGCTCACGGCAATACAGCGTTCCTAGTAGTTTGCAACAACTCTAAACTTTCTAAGCGATCAACATTCAACAAAGGCGTTACAGCGTTAGCACAAAATTTGGCTGTTTTATTGGCGACTAACTTGGTATGTTTGCAAGACATCCAACCAGCAAATCAACTGATACTGCGAAATTTATTAGCTTTGCTTGCTTGAGAAAGAAGTTTATCCTTTTGAGAGATATTCTATACTGCTATTATAAAAGTTTAGGCCTCCTTAAGTGTATTGCAAATTAGATCTTCCAAGAGTAGAAAAAAAGAGACAAAGTATGCCAAAGTATATATGGAATCCATGTACGATGGTGTACCAACGCAGGATCAACGCGTATGGGCGCAGCGAGTCTGGAAAGAAGAGGAAGAATGCTTCATCAATTGGAGAACAAAAACTGAAAGACAGCAAAATGAGCGCGTGGAGAAGAGGTGTCGCGAAGGCCTAGATAAGGTTATTGTAATCTACGGCTTTCCTCTGGGAGCGCTGCTCCCCATAACATAGGTTGGGCGACGATGTTTTATAATTCAGTTTCCACGTATCTGTGCCATTAACCAAGTTCGAAAGTGTCAGTAACTCGTATCTCAATAAAAATATATATATATTTAAGTAACGTCTGAATACTTCTCTTCCAAAATGTTGATTTTATACATATACTATTCTAATCGTCCGGGAAAATTAACAAGGAAGACATGATACTTCTACTACCACACGTTAAAAAATCGCCAAGTTAAGGGAACATACGAGATGAGCGTTGTCGACTTCCCATAAGCTGAGCAGGTAAACCTTTCTTTTCTTTCTCTAATAGAGAAAAATTCATGACCTTTTACAGGAGATCTAGCGTCACTGAAAATAAGATTGACTCGGCATCATGGATACGCCTGGATATCATACACGTCGAAAGTTTTTCGCGCAACGAAAAGCTGTTCCGTCGATAAATGTATCTGAGCGGAAAGAATACTTGATGCAACCAAATTATCTGCAGGAAGAAACGAAAAACAAGGATGCATGAGAGTGCTAAGGAAAGCTCCAGATATCTGGAGTGCTTCGACTTCAACGTTAGCAAACAGCAATGCATGAAATCATTTAAGTATCAGGTTGCCGTATACTTTAGCCATCTTCAGTAACATGGCCTATTTTCGCCGATATGTTTTCTTCAAGCGAGACAGAGAAAGGACAGATAAACATAAATAAATATATAAATAGACCAATAAAGACACATCGGCCCTTATTATATGGTAGATAGCGTGACAGAAGATGGATAGACAAACAAATAACTAACAAGATAAATAAATGCACCTTAATCTTTATTATACTGTAAATGTATACACGCACGCACTCGAGTATGCCGCAATGGCCGACACCTGCAAAGCTAGAGTCGCATCTATGTTTTATATTGAGACCAGACTTGATATACAGTATTTCGATATATTTCACTGAGAAAACTTAGGAAGAAATGATCACCGTGATGAATGAGAACCAACGAATAATACAGTTATTGAAGTGATGGGCACGCGCAAGACCAAATGCCACATTAGAACCCATACTTATACTATGAGTATTTACTGTGGCACATAGCAATGTTCTGCGCAAATATTAATACTTAAAAAGAATAATCTAGTTTACCCTCGATACGGTAAAACAATTATTCAACAAAAAGACGTATTTTTGTTTTGTATACTGAACATGCAGTTTGCTCGCAAGTGCATCATAAATTCAACAACAAGGAAAGAAAACCAATAACTATAATCTACGAACGCCGCTAAGCAATGCCAACAATATCAAAATATTTAGTGCATCAACATGTAATAATGTACAGTAAAAAGTCCCTAGAAAAATTTCACAAATAAGCATGTATAAAATGTACAGACATATTATAAATTGCGGTTAACGAACACTATTCTAGCAGGCCATGAACGGCAAAACTCTCATGAGTATGCAGCACTACAAGCGGCATGGAGAGAAAATAAACAACGTTGTCACAACAAATACAAGCTGACCTATGCACAGTTGATCGATAATCGAACAGGAGATTACCTTTAGCACCGGCAACAACATTACACCAAATCAATGGTTAATTTTGTAGCGGCGTACAGAAAGGACGAGTAAATTAATGATGAATGCCAACATATCAAGGAAGCAGACACGTCGATTGCATGTTATATGAAGCGCTGGATAATAAAGCCCACCGTTACACAGATCATTTGCACTTAAGCAATGTATTCATAATAGAATATCAGTTTATCTCGTCATCAAGGAAATCACAAAACGCTAATAAATCTTACAGACCAAGGCCTTCAAAATATGTAAAAAAAATTTGATATCAAACATATGTTTGCTTTGAAACCACTCTCAAGAACAGCCGATAAGCTATCAGATTTTTCAATGAGCGAGAAGAGGTATGACAATTACGAGACCCCATAATAATATTTCAGAAACATTAGGTGAGAGAGAAGAATATTCTCAACAGAATGTGAGCAGCAAAGCGTTCGTGCGATTATTCCACATACTAAAGAGAATATACACGCTAGGAAACGCTTGCGATGCCCGTGAGTGCGAGACTGACCCACTCTTGAAACAAGGAAACAACACTATTCCTAGGAGAAACCGCAAAGTAAAGTGGTAGTCTACGGTTACAATAAATGTGTCGCTAGTCTCAGCTCGAAGAGACTAGTAAATATACAACGCTGCTGGGTATCTATTCCCGGCTAGCAGCTCGTCTGCAAAACCGCTGAACAGAAATACTTTGAAATCTTAATTCACGAACTTTAAAAACAGGGACACCTCGTTACTCCAATTCCATTTCTCTCTGATAGTGGTTCAACTAATAAAAAACAACTAGCGACAGAAGAGCGCGGTCAGCTGCTTTGGTGTGAAAACGTCTCTAGTCTTCAAGCAATGGAATGCGCTTCAGTAACAGGTCCTATTTTCACACAATTTCTAAAAGTTTCGCTGCGAATTATAGGTCGTTCAAAAATCGGTATCACCATTCACCGCAGTACTCGTACTAAATGCACCACATTATTTTCTCCGCGTCCCTCTCCCATTTCCCTGGTTCTCGTTGTTATTCGTCTCGTAGCTCCTTTCAGAACGGAGAAGGTAGTCCAGAGCGGATTCAGGTTTGATGAGAAATCGATGTATCGACCGCGCGCAAAGTCCACCCGGTGCGATACTGTCGTTGTTGGCTGCGTAGGCTGGCGAGCCTCTCCCCACCGTCCTGCTGCACTGCTCATCTCAAGCATGCGACAGGCGGGATGCTCAAATGCACAGTACACGGCTCTATTAAATGCCCCACGCCCACGGGTTCCATGGCCAAATCTCTCCTCGTCTGCCGATACTGTAGATGGCGTCCCCCCTCACGAATTTATTGATAAAATATAGAAAAGAGCTCACTTTGGCTTGATTGCAAATGTCGCGAAATTTATCCCGTAGTAGAATAATTTTCGACTATTGCGTGTAAAACGAAGCATTTTTTAGATTCGTGAAGCCAAAATAGATGTTCAGATATAAGCCTCAATACATCTTAGCAAACGAATGCAGGGAACAGTGCGTAACTTCCACTACTAGAATATGAGGCACAATGATCCTGAGAGTTTAATTTTTTTAAAATGCAGACCATGCACTATACATCTGATTAGTACGGCAAGGGATTCAAACTACTGCATCACCGCCTACTGTCGCTTGCTGCCAATATGGTAAACAGATAGAATATCTAGTACATCGTATCAATACGTATAGAGTAAGAGAACATACTGTATATCTGATGAGGTGGTGAGGTTAGAGCAACTGGATAACAATTGAGGTGCTACGATCGAGCCTCGAAAGCTATGATTCATGTTGTAGCAACTGCGAGGTGTGGACCGTGCCCTTGTCGACTGCAGCTCTTGCTCATCAGCCTACTCCCCCAATTGTCTGGCTGCAGCTCTTGCTCATCAGCCTACTCCCCCAAGTGTCTGGCTGCAGCTCTTGCTCATCAGCCTACTCCCCCAAGTGTCTG
>LQNS02278146.1:2404322-2451082 GCA_001587735.2 Parhyale hawaiensis | reverse complement strand
GCAGCTCTTGCTCATCAGCCTACTCCCCCAAGTGTCTGGCTGCAGCTCTTGCTCATCAGCCTACTCCCCCAAGTGTCTGGCTGCAGCTCTTGCTCATCAGCCTATCCCCCCAAGTGTCTGGCTGCAGCTCTTGCTCATCAGCCTATTCCCCCAAGTGTCTGGCTGCAGCTCTTGCTCATCAGCCTACTCCTCCAAGTGTCTGGACGCAGAGAAACAGAGATCAGATGACAAGCCTCGCTCAATTTCTAAGAGCATATAAGATGTGCATATGATATAAAGGTATATAGCTAGTAGTACCTAGATTGGGACCAATTATTTGTCACCAATTTTATCTGATGGAGGAAATACAATCTATGCCACTCTTGGCACAAATAATGAATAAGTCGGAAACAGCATCAATGCCAATAAAAGCTCTACGTTAGTAAATTTTTTTCCGCGTGGTTTTTAGCCTAGAAACTCGTCAAATGCACATCACGTCATTGCATACACTTATAGATGAAGTCCAACGACATTATGTTTTTTGTTTTTTTTGCTTTATACGCCAGCAGTAATAACTACACCAGCGCTGCAATGCTCCTTGACTTACCAGATGAGGCGCACAAGATGTTGTCCTATAAATGCACATAATAGACAATCTAGAGAAAAATATTTAGAGAAAAAAAGTAACATCATTACGAAGAATTTCGCAGTGGAGGGCGCCCAGTTCTCTGCGCTAGAATAACATTCGTATACTTGACTGCGGAAATTAGAACTCTTTAACGGTACAGATTTGCAACAAAATTCATTCTCATTATCGTGGCATTTGCTAAAAATTTGGCGGTCAGCTTAATTATATTATCATCCCGTTTCTCCTAACCAGATGAACCAGTGAAGACAAAGTGAAATAGCCCCCGTCAGCCCGTTTGTTTTCCTTCATTGGAAGGCTTAACTTCTGACAACATTATTTTAATTAAGAAAAGTTACCGGGTTACTAGGGCAGGGGAGGAGGCAGAGCATACGCGGCGCTAGCAGCGACGCGACGGTGCGAACGGTCACAAACGAATCTCATTTGGCAGGCGGTTGGGAGCGCCAATCTATTCGTGAATTAAGCACAATGACGGTGATTACGTCCCTAACGTCAGCTCTCTTTAGCATCCATTAGCTGTATCGAAACCTTTCATCAGTCCTACTGTTCAGTCATCAACATTCACGCTGCTAATTAGCCAAACGAAAAGCTTTAACTCGGAGCTGCTCAACTTTTTGCCTCTGACATTCGTCCCATGAATTCTAAAGCGCTGCATATAGCCCAGCCCAGCCCGGATTGTGCATATACCTTAGCGACGAGCTTTTTATCACAGACTCCAGGGAAAATCTACAGGTGTGACGAATCACTGTTGTCTAATTGCAACGCTGCCAAATGCAATGCATTCATTAAACATCACTTAAACATCACTTTTGACCTCCTCGCCTGCACCAAGCGATGCTTCACAAACTGTCGGCACAGACCAAAAAATAAGACTACAGCAATTGTGCTTCAAACACAAAACGTGCATAGGCGGGCATGGATCCAAAGCCCAAGTTTTAGTGAAGACACTAGCAGTTTCTACTCTCTACAACATTGATTTTAAAAATTTCGATAAATGAAGCTACAGAAAAAAATGCAGGGAGCGTAGACACACGAGCTGAGCTACCGCTGCTAATTGCATCTACATAAACAGCGCGTGTCGGGTGAAGCTCTTAGCAGCGTGTAGCAGAGGTCGACAGTATACATGAGGTCGTAAACGAACCTTGCTATTCTAAATGAGCAGCAATTACAACAGACGACGCCGTGTAACCCGTGGACCCTATACGTCTGTGCGAGTATCAATTATATGTATGACCTAAGTAAACAGATATGTAGTAGCAAAATAATACTTTCAGTGCTTGCCAATACTGCATATTTCTCCACGAGTAAATATCCAAACTGCGTCCTATGTTAGTATTATGGATGAGTGCGTTGCTCAGACGCAACCACGGAGGAAAAAATTGCGCAAATGTCTTGCAATTAAAAAAAATGCAGGATATGAATTTGATGAAGTAACGGAGCGTGTGGCCAGGCATTACCAGTACAGAAAGTGAAAACTATGCTGACACGGGATATTTTTAGGATTTTACATGCTTATGCTTAAGCTCAAAACTCATAACTCGTACGTCATCATGCCACCTCATTAAACCTCAACATCTCATTATTATAAATGCACTAGCAAATACAGCCCAATTTTTTATCTTTCTCACGAACTTATGTACGACTGAGCTCTTCTAAAAGCTTTCTCAGTTTCAAAAATTTGCTCCCTCTGCAAGTACCTAAAACTCCTGCTGCTTCTGAAATTTGCTCCCTCTGCAAGTACCTAAAACTCCTGCTGCTTCTGAAATTTGCTCCCTCTGCAAGTACCTAAAATTCCTGCTGCTTCTGAAATTTACTCCCTCTGCAAGTACCTAAAACTCCTGCTGCTTCTGAAATTTGCTCCCTCTGCAAGTACCTAAAACTCCTGCTGCTTCTGAAATTTGCTCCCTCTGCAAGTACCTAAAACTCCTGCTGCTTCTGAAATTTGCTCCCTCTACAAGTACCTAAAACTCCTGCTGCTTTCAAAAGCATAACTCGCGAGCAGGCCGGGCAGTACACAGCACATCAGTCCTACGTACGGCTACGCAGACTCATCAGAGCATCGATTTTAAAGTGAAGCGCGGCACAAAGAGCAGTTAGAGGCTGCTGCTGGAGCATGAATAAATGAACGGGAAGATTTGGGCATGTCTCATCAATGAGGTTGATAGGCAGAGCGGCGCGTGCGGTTCAGTACGGTGAGGTTCAATGGCCACTATTGCTTGTACACAGGGCAACAAATGAGCCATATTTTCGCCCAGCGCGCTTGGTTCCAAGCAAAACCAACAAATATTGATCAGCCTGGGGTGATCTAGGCTGGCCTCCACGAAAATAGACACAGGTAATGTTTGTTTCGGTAGAAGCACCTAAGGGTGACAAACACAGCCCTGGTAAATGTAACTGATCTTCACTGTTTGCTTATCGACTCTTGGCTCTTTTTATGCATGCAATTATAACTATTATCATTATTAAAGTATGTCAAAAAATTACATGAGCATCAACAGTATAATGTATAATATTTTGAAGCGATATTTTCGTTAATTATGTCGGCAATAAATCGGCAGGCCTCTGCAACTATGGGGAAAATGAATTTTCATGCGAAGTTAGTACTTTATTGAAGCAAAGGTAATGCATATCTAGCATTTTACTTTTGTACTCAATGACTTTTCTGAATCTTACAAGCCTTTAGAGAAGAATTTGAATATTAATGTTTCACTGCATTCCATAGACGTTTAGCTCCATCATAGCCGTGAAGACTTGGGCTAGTTATTTGCAGATTGTGGTTCAAAAAAGGTCCGTGCAAGGCAAAGTTCATTGCAAAATCTTTGATGCCACTAAAAAATGCTAAACATGAAGCCTTTTAGAACTTTTGATCGCGACAAACCAGTGCAATCAATTCGCTGTGAAATAGTGAGAAATTAGGAATACGTCTATACTGCAAAACTTCTTTACACAGTCAGGAATTCTAGCCATTTAAATATTTTATATGATTTCAAAAGTTTTTGCCGCAACGTTGTGTCTCAGATCAACACTGGTATTGGTGAAAAACAAAAACACAAGCCCCAGTTATGACTTATGCATAGGTGTACTCAAAGACCCTTATACAGATGAAGTACGTGCCATTTGGAAACACAAACACTGACTAAAGAAAGTTATATGAACCTTGTTCTAAACGTCATATTAAATTCCGTTCGCTGAACACAAGAGGGTCGTTTGTTGCTGGACACTTAAAAATTGTGCGAGATAGTATAATCTACCAAAATATATAATTAACCCATAAATTACAAATGACCGAAATACCAATTGCCGAAAGGGTATGCAAGATACGCATGCCGCAGTCAATGGGTTATAGGTGAATAAATAGTTTACAAAGAGGTGGCATGTTGTTCTGTGGGCAGAGACTAAGGAAGGCATGTGTTCATTAGTGTGTGGTCGCCATGCTTCATATTTACAATCAGTTGCGTCAATACTCAGTAATAGTAGGACTGCAAAGTAGGAATCGAATATTCATGAGGACAAGGAGTCGGAGTCTGAAGTTGACTGGACCCATGAGTCGGAGTCGGTAAAAATGAACCTATTTTGTAAGAAAAAGTCGAAGTCAGGAAATATAGGGGTACAAGGAGTTGGAATCGAAAAGTGGCAGGAATTAGGAGTCAGAGTCGGACTCGGTACATCCAACTTTGCAACCCTGGTCATATCAAGGTGCTCGTAATTAGAAAAAAAGTATGAGTACTAACGAGACTAGGCAGCTACTAAGAATAAGTTACTGTACGAATGCTATAAATACCATTCTCCAAGCGGCGGAATGCCAGTGTTTGGAGTGGACAGCCTAACGGGCAGGAAACGAAGAAAAGGTGCCAGTAAGAAATAATTGATCGCCTAATTTGGTCACTTGAGGACATATAACTCAATAACGAACCGTAAATGCAAAGGCATAACTATAAGACACTGCATATGATCGCGCTAGTATAGGTATCGGTGGTACTGCGCACTGCAGTCTAATACAAAGGGGTCGTATATCATCCACACACTGCGCTTCTTCAAGAACTATGAGTAACGATAACTTGGGGCTCCAGGAGCTCGTCTTCTTCTCTGCGGGTTAGCCAGGCAGGAGACATTTTTTATGAAGACAAATAATTCAGCACGACTAGCGACGACGCACACATGGGCAAAGAAAGAATTATTAAAGACGAGGCATGCCTCTGATGGATGTTATTGTGCCATAAAGTGCTTTCATAACAGGTGGCACTATAAATATTTGCACGGTTTCGATCTGTCAAATTTACACGAGACAGCAAAAGTGAGGTTCTTAAGAAGCGCGTCTACCAGAGCCCCATGTTACCGGTCCGAGAGCAAAAGTAACGGTGGATCGAAGCAAACGCAATGGAAAGAACGGCATGATGCATCACCCCTCGCTACGTGACGCGTCGGCAGGCATGAATTTCTTATACTCTATTCTTCGACCAAGCCCGCAAACAGATAGAACGGGAAGCCCCGAAGAAGTTTGCCTTGATTCGATAATGGGCATCAAACTCGAATCGTTTCTGGTGTTCCCCACAATTTTGTTGCATAGTGTCCGTATCAGTGCCAAACACTACCAAGCTAATTTACACTACCTATAGCAAAGAAGAAAAAAGTATATATGTAACTTATTTACTTTCCGCCACACAAAATGAACGACCTGATTGATTCGTACAATATATCTATTCTTGAACGACGATCCGGAAGATCGTTGTTGCTCGCTCAACTATCGCCACTAGCTCCTAATACTCGAAAGAGGTACACGTCCGTACTATAGTCTTTTCCTACGTTCAGTGCACTTACAGGATATTTTGTATAAAACACCAACAGCATCAATAAAATATACATAACAGAGGTAACGAAGCAGACCTGCCTCCTAATCTGATTGTCACTGTTTTGACAACATCGTGAGACATCCAAAATAACCGAATGGTAACATGGATGTACAAAAAAATCTTTCGTGCATTACATGAAGCAAACGATTCACTACAAGCTGAGAGCGCCACAATAACATCGTAATAAGTAACTCCAACTTGTTGAGGACCATTTACGAGAGCAGCAGGAACCAAAAGCAGAAACCTGCTGTATTTCTTCTGCAGCAGTTATTCGGCTAGCAAAAATCTAGCTCTCTGTCCCATTAAAAATCTATGTAATTATATGTATACATACTTCCGAAAAGTTGCTCCGTTGCTTGGATTTTACCCAAGACGTTAAAATTTTATATATGCCATCACCTTTGTCTAATGCCTCCTAAAATGCAAGCAGCAAAGAAAGCCACTGTAGCATACAAGCGTGCGGTCAATGCTGTTAGACATCAATCGATCGAAGGGAAGAAATGAGGCAATATTTGTACATAATGCACCTGACAATGCTCAGCACGGCTTGCAATCAACGGTCCTGGACTTTAGCCATCGTTTTTAATTCATCATGTCACACACACAAGCATACAGAGAACCTAAGCAATACTAGTTATTGATTGCCAAACAAAGTCGAAAGGGAGTAACTACAACAAATAAAATGTACGGAAGTTCTGCAGTAAAGGATGTGCACAAGAAGGAAGGATGTGTACAGAAGCTAATAGCTGAACCTAAGGAGGTTCTTTCAAATTTCAAAACTACTATTATTTTTGGTATGGCGAGTTTACATCAATATGACGATTTACAAAAAAAAAATGTTCTTACGAGTAGTTAGCAGGAAAATATAAATGTATCTTAGTGCGCTCCAAAAACAATGATTTGATCCAATAACCATTTTTCCAATAATCAAATAATGGCAGAATCTTTTAAAGCATTAGATCGAGTAACTGCTTCATTTATGAGCATTTTTCACTTACCAGAAACAGGGTAATACATAGAAGATACCTACAGTATATGGAACGCTCGAGTATTTAACACTGAAATTCTTGTCTAAGCCGAGCCAAGCTTTACAAATAGGTTAGATATAACATTCAGTACCACACACGCCGTTTAACAGATTCATTTGACAGCAGTTCGGCACTGAGCTTTAAGTGAAAATTCATAGCCAAAGCAATTCATTCTTATCAGACAGAGAATGTTACAATAAACAAGGCAGAAATCAATAACGGACTACCAATCCAATGTCAAGAATCAACATCATGGCACCTCAGGCGGGTCACTGCAGAGTTTAGTGGCTAAATATTGCAGTTATTTCCATCATAGGAGACAAGACGCACATTCTTCAACTATTATTAGCAAAAACAAGTAGTCATCCAGACTTAGCAGTATATTACATAATACATACCGATGAAAAATGTAAAACTTTCATATCCTCGGAAAACTTACGCTAATAATGTTGAGTGCGTACACATATTCATTTCCCGTATACCTGCTGTGCAATAACATACTCCACAGGCGCACACTCAGGAAATTATTTTAGAGTGAAGAGGACCGAAAACTTTTCATTGTTTGCTTCATAAGATAATGAAATTTGATGCTGTTCTCATTTGCGCAAGAAAAGGCAAACTTCAGTTATGTAAGCGCCCAGACAGCTATTAAGGGAAAACAAGCCGCAGTAAATACGTAAAATTTTACCCCCAAGTACTGGTATTTTAGCGATGTGCCAATACCAGACAAACTACGAAAATTCACTATCAGTTAGAGACCCAATGCTTGTTGCACGCTCTTCCAAAATTTGAACTAATGTAATTATAGAGGAGCTCAAAGATTTGGCCGAATAAAGTGAAATTTTGTAATATAAAGGCAAGTGCCCCAGCTGTTGTAGCCTGAAGCCCTGAGCTATGCGGCTGACGCACAGTCCACCACAACGATCAATAAATACAAAGACTGAAGCACTTCTGATAATTTACCATCGATCATCGAAGCTTGGCAGGAATTTAACTGCCACGGATGTCCACTTACGGCTAACTCTATTTCTCCCAAATTTAAATTAAGCACAGTTCCGTTTCCATTGCCGGTTCCACTTTCAACATTTCGGCAGACTAGTCTCGCGAAAGACGCTATTATTGCAGTTATCCATACAAAGCACTGCGAAGATAAATTTTCTTTCGACCTCTAATGGCTCGTTTTCTCTGGAGTCATCAATGATCGTGAAAATTTAATGTGGTTGCCGGCGCGTTCACGCAACCACTTGTGAGGAATCTTGTTTGTGTATACAAACAAATTATTGATGGAACATTCCCGAGCCGAGACACTACACAAGATATCGGCAAGGCAGTCACTTCCGTGTAGTTCACCGTGCGAGTTCAAATATTAGCAAATATTCCAGTGTAATAAAGATAATAATAATATTGAGTTTTGTCCACAGCGGAACAAACAAGAACGTGTTGAGGACGTAGTGAAATGTGATGTGTCGCGTTCTCATAAATGAGAGAAAGTAAAACAGAACGAAAAAGCAGTCGTACATAAGCGAGATAAAACAAAGTGAACGTAACTTGGTGATATGAAAACTATGATGATGACGGTTAACTAAACGACGAAAAACAGGTACGCCAATGCCGTTCAAGAAAGCATTATCACCCGTTAAAACACTTCCACCAGGAGCCTATAACTGTATAACAGTTAAAAAAAATTACATACAATTCACTACCGATGGAGATCTGTAATTAATAACCAGGCATAAAAAACATTTTAGTAGAACTAGCTAGAGTAACCATCATTGAAAACTTAAATCCCGATCAACAGAAGTATCAGGCGGCATAATAAGACGCACGAAAAACAAATGCACGGAAAATTTTGTTCACAGTACGATACATACAACATAGCGTCTTGGAAGGGATAGCAAGGTCTCTTACATATGAAATAGCGTAAATTTTTTTTACGTTTCTCCACTGACATTCGATAATTGAAGTGAGGAATTTAGTGGCAACAACCGAAGAGAATTCCATTCCTCTTAAAATATTATAAAGCATAATATCATTCGCTTAGGTTTCTTAAGACTTTATTACCTGTCAGAAAATAAAAATAGCAACAATTTTATTAGGTAGCATGGATCTAAGGTAAATAGTGTCAGATGTGAGGACCTACACGCATAGCACGTCGAATGAAGTTGAATCAACAACCGTTTGCAACAAAATTAACTGCAGTCAAAATAAGACCAATCTCGATATTTAGCTGAATGTGCCAAAGCATTCTGGTAAAATACGCATATTTCGTATTCGTGCTGCATGTAGATAAGTATACGCGGGTACAAACATTTAATGCATATTTCATGTATAGTATTTGCAACGTAGGCCTATATGAACAAGAGAAACTGAGCATTCCAAGATGAAAATCAAACTATATCTAAGTTGAAAGACAGTTGTATAAAAAGTTGTAGAAAATGGGCTACCAAGCAAAATTTAAGCTACAGTAGGCCACTTTAAATAATCTGCGTACCAACCATGTGTACCTCATGGGTCTTCGGAAGGAGTCCAGGTGACGTTCTTCACGTCACCCCACGTGTGTGGAGTCATCTGCTCGGTGCCTTCTGGGGTGCCGCAATTAGCGACCAAAGATAGAGCGAGCAGCAAATTATCTCCACAGTGCACGTAACCACTGATCGCTGGTCTATCTGGAATTCTTCTTAAATAAGAATCCAGTAAATTTTTTAATTTTTTAATTTTGATATCAGAGGCGTTTCGAATATGCCGAGGCATTTTGTTAAACAATCTTGCTTCCCGCACGGCGAAGCTATTAGCTTAGGGATGTAATAAGCTGCTGAACACCGGAGATTGTGCACCACGCTATACTTGTAGGTGCAATATTGCTGTATAGCTCCAGATGTGATGAGAAAGTGTAAGCAATCGAATTTAATGTAACACTTGTGTCAATGTAAAATCTTAGTTTAGTAAATGATTAGATCATTGAATAGTTTAGGCCTCCGTCTCCACAACTAAGGTGATCTGACAGAGGAAGAAAGAAGGGACATAATATCATGTCGACAGAAACGGGGAACCCATGCACGAAGGTGTTTTCACACAGGATCAACGCGAATTGAAACAGTATAAGTCGGGAAAGAAGAGGAAGAACAAACGAAAGTAAGATAAGTAGGAGTATGAAAGTGGAAGGAAGTAAAGTGGGTACGACAGACAGACGTCCAGGAGGCCTAGCTAATGGCTAAGGTAATCTATACAATCCCTCTGGAGACTCTGCTCCCCATAACATACGATGGGCAAAGCTAACTAACTCTTTACACTCTGGCCCAAGCTATGCCCCGGAGGGTCTTAGTTCAATAATGGTTCTCTCGCTTCTGTGAGCGCAGTCGCATTTTCTTTTTCTCTTGCACAACAAGTGTGGACCAGCGATCCATATCTAAGACAGGCATACGATGTGCAGTCAGCCGTATTTGAAATACAGTCACCCGTCATTTGTCGATGACGACCACGCACGAGCTGCTGATCCCGTTGCTACATTTAATCAAAACGAACTGAAGTAAAACGAGTGATTTGATGAGCCAGTTTGTGCCGGGTAATTATGGCTGCAATTTTGGAAGTCAAGCGCTGCCGTCAAACCGGATCGTTTGTTTCGCAGCAAGCGCATTTGGCGCTCACGGCGCGCACTAATTTACGCGGATATTCGTCCTAGTGCGCCATATCCGCAGTGCAAACTAATCCACTACTTAATTAGTTCAGCAATAATTGCGAGCGGAAAATCGCTACTTGAAACAGCGGTGATAATAGGCCCATGGATGTGAATTGCAATCAAAATGAAGAGACGGCTATAGCGTAATTCCAAGCTCATTTTGTGAGCGCACTTTGAACTTAATAAAGAAGTTGCATTGCTTGTGAACCCTATCACAGATATGTCTACAATTTTCACTGAATCGTCGAGTGCAGAATGAATGAGAAGAACATTGAATTGAATATCTTGCCATTTTGTAGAGTGATAGCGTTGAACACAAACTTATCACGGTTACCATCGTAAGTAATCTAGCGCAGAGACCAGAAATTGATGAGGTTTCAAAATTTCACAGCATAATGTGCGCGAAGGTTCTTTTAATACAAAGATGAACTTTCTATTACATTTTAATTGCACAATGAAACCTCATCAATTTCTGGTGTCTGCGGCCGCACGTACAAACATGTCGCAAAAATAAACACGGTTGTACTCTCTTTGAGGAACTTGTCATTAGTACATTGAAAGTATTACCGCAAATACACGCAAGACGCTGCGATTTTATTCGGAGACAATATTAACCGCGAAATCAGTTCATACTTGCATCACTAGAAAATCCCTTAGTTAATTGAACCAAAAGGCAGTTTCTTCTAGTTACCAAAAGAACGATTTATGCGTTGGTAGTTAAAGTAATTTTGCTTAACGGATTATCGCGCTCCAGAGGTTTGCATACAACGATTGAACTGAGCTTAGTCAACATCAGTTGTGCACACTATGACTGCATCTGTGTTAGCAGTGAGAATATCTCGCTACGAGTAAATAAAGAAAAAAAAAAGACGAGAGCCAATCTTTAGACTCAACAATTCAACAATGGAACTCGCAGGACAGGTTTTTCGAAACGAAATCATATGTCGATGTGAAGCTTGAATTAATTCCATGCAAGCAAGTCTGGGAACGAACATCAAGTGCATCAAAGCGAGGGGGTGGCACCGAAAATCGGGAACTTCTGAAAACACATTAAAAGTGAATGTCCAGTTCCAGCTAATTTTTTCCCGTAAGTTAAGGAACTTGGTTTTCGAGCGTTAGTAATTTTGCTTTTGAACGTAAAAGCATAATGCGCCCTGTAAACTACGACTGCTTGTGTTAATCACATTTATTATGTCGACTTACGCTCTAGAGTGTAGACTACTTGAAACCCAAAAGTTTAAAAAAATGCTCTGAACATGCATAGCAAAATAAGCATTAGGTTGCTACGCCTGAGTATTTTCATAACAGCGATTTGATCGCATATTAACACCTTGCTCGATGAATTTGCCTTACTTCGTACTGTACGGATTTCATTTACTTTCAATACCTGATGCTCGCAGAAACATAACATAAATTAAGTGAATCGAGAAAAAGGATGACCCAATGTAACAATTTAAGTTTTACTAAATAGTTTAAGCCTTCGTTTCCACTACAAAGGAGATCTCACAAGGTAAGAAACGACTTCTGGCATTTCGGAACGAACAGGAAATCCATGGACAAGGGTGTTCCCACACAAGATCAACGCAGACGGGAATAGAAAGTCGGGAAGGAAGAGGAAGAATAGAAAAAATGTAATCAGCAGGAGTATGAAAGCGAAAAAAAGCAAACTGGGAAGGAATGAAGGACTACCCGAAAGCAATAGCTATAGCTAAAGTGACCTACAAGCCGGGTGCCCCAGCTAGGGTCGCTGCTCCCTATAATATAGGACGGTCGAGGCTAACTAATCTAACTCTGAGCACATTTTAAGTTATGCTTACGAATATAAAAGTACATACGTTTGAAGTTCGGAAAGCAAATGTTAGATCGTATTGCTGAACTGCCAAAATAACAGAAGGGCATTGTAAATTTGTAGCTAAAAGACGCAGACCATAGTTGTATTTTTATTATATGTATTGCACCAAAACAATTTCCAATATAAGCGTTACCAAAGTCGCTGGCTTATTCGAGAAAAAAAAAACACAGTTCAGAGGTTTAATAAAACATGAAGCCAGTACTAGATGTTGTCATCTAGACTTGATGTAGTAACTGTCCTGCTTGCAGCACTGTGGAATTTATTCAAGAAAAACGAAACTAAGTTTGTCACTGTCAGTCAATTCTAATTCGACATAAACCGCACTCTCTGCTGTCATTATCATTTAGTTATTACCTCTGCCAAAGAGTTATATTTTTGTCAGAGTTTGTGTATTTGTCTGTCATAGAGATAACTTTAATAAGTTATGGACGAATCTTTATGAAATTTACAGGGATTGTTAGGTATGTTGGGAGGAACAGAGGATTAACTTTTCGTGAAGATCCGTTCAAACATTTTCGATTTCTCTATCTCGTTTTTCTTGGTAACATAACTCGAAAAGTTATGGACGGATCTTCATAAAAATATTCGAATAATTAGAAATATTACGAAGAGAATGTAACAAAATTTTTGTAATGTTTTTATCTGTTTGTTTGTCTCCCAGTTTGTTTTTATTTCTGTCAGTAACTGAACTCGAAAAGGCATGGACGAATCTTTTTTGGAATTTGCAGCAAGTGCTAGGAATTTTAGAAGACACAAATGACCACATTTTGGTGGTGATCGGTTCGTCCGTTTGTGTGTTCGACGTTTGTAAAAAAAAGAACACAGAGATTACAACAGCAAACATGGTTTTTGGATTATGTTCGAGTTTACTACAGTTTATGAAGTTCGCTTTGGTTTAAAAAGTAGTTGGGTACTTTTTGATAAACATCTTTTGAGTGTGGTGGAAGCGAGGCTCAATATTGAGTGGAGTTTGCGTTCCCGTCGTCCATATCCCCTTCTGCTTATGGTTTTCTTACCTGAATTTCTTCGTAGCAGTTGAAACTTCACGCTGAGCAAGGGCCACAGCATTTTTGCATTTTTCAATTTTTATTGCGCTAAATTTCGATCTTGATTATTTTACTCCTAATAAATGAGATGCAAGAGGAATTGAGCATTTCTGGTGAATTCTCTTCATTAAACAATATTTCCTTGATGCTACTTGACTTTTGAGCATTTCAAAGCTAATATTCGCCCTTTCATTTACAGGAGGGAAGTTTTGCTGATTTTCGTTAGTTTAATGAAAGATCAAGCCTACATGTATCAGGCATATTTTGCTGTAAAACCCGTACCGAAAGCAAGAACAAGAAAGAGCTCTACTGCAAAATTTATTGCCGTCATTTTCAAGAGCTGGGTACTCTAGTCATCTCATTAAGCATCGTATTAAGGTTAGCACAGTTTTCAAATCACGACTACGTCAAGATTATCAACAATATAAAATCAAGACAGATGAGCACTTATCTGTTTGTTTATTTTTTATCTGTCCATATTCTGCCACACTTGAAGAAACTAGGAGAATACTAGAGCAATTTGAGAGCGCACAGCTCCGCCAAGCAAAGCAACGGCAACGAACACTTCAAATTGTCTCTGAAACCAAGATCTTCTTTGAATAAACTTCAAAATTTAATCATTTGTGTCTTTTGATAGCATTAACAGTTTCTGCGATTTTCTTGAGGATCCGTTCATAACTTTTTGAGTTATGATGCTAACACAAACATTAATACAAACACAAGTCAAACATACAAACGCATCAACTGATCAGCACCAAAATTTGACCATTTATGTCTTTCAACATTACTAAAAACTCCGGTAAATTTCATAAAGATCCATTCATAAGATTTTGAGTTATTGAGCTAAAAAGCATAAAATCAACACCCTTCAAGAAACACACAAACAGATCATCGCAATTTTTTTCATTTACTCTTCGTAATAAATTTAACAACTCCTGTAAATTACATGAAAATCCGTCCATATTTATTTGAGCTATGGCACTGATAAAAAATGAGGCAAACAAACGGATGAACGGATCTTCACCAAAAGTTAATCATCTGTTCCTCATAACATACCTAGCAATCCCTGTAAATTTCGTACCTAGCAATCCCTGTAAATTTCGTCAAAATCCGCTCGTAACTTTTTGAGGTATCTTAATGACAGATTGACAAACCCGGTCAAAATATAACCTCCTTGGCGGAGGTAATTAGGACAGGTTAGAGACTGGGGCGATCCTGTTCAGTTCTGCTATAATCTAAAGGGTAATAATAGTCCAGGTCGTAGATGATTTCAAGCGTAGAGTGGTAATTTTTCAAATGAAGGCACTTCTTGCTATGTCTATGCTGAAGTCCAACCAATGGATATGTCAACAGCTTGTCTCGGCTCTCTCATGCGCCCTGACGGGTAGCTACTTTCTTCCGACATCCAAATTTCAGCTGCTCTGAGTTGACGCTCAAGTGAGTAGATGATAAACTGGGCAAAATGTAAACATATTTTAGAGCACAGAAGTCGGACGAAGAGACCGAGGATATCATTGCATCAATTATATTTTCCAGTTTGACTTCTTCCTTTGACGAAATAGCTTTGTACTTCAGCAAAAACTTCAACTCAGATAATATAATGGCGTTGCATATGGTACCGAGTTTCAACTTAATTAATGAGTGATGCATATATAGCTACGTGGCAATGAAGAAATATTTTTCTGCGTGACAGCAAAGGAAAAAATAAAGGTTTGCGCTAATTGGCAGAATTTATAGCTATAATACCAATTTCTTACGTCCGTATTCAAGTTGCAGTTGTACTGCATTTTCCACAAGCACCTTAATAACGAAATTTGGTCAATTTTTATTTTAGTGCGTTTAATTGCAGTATCATTACGATTCGTTCCGTATCTAAGCTTCTGCTTCGCACAAAATAGCTTTAATGACAGAAGAACAATCCTCATTCCACTCAGCAATTTCAAAGAAATTATCATTCTAAAATATTTTAAATCGAAACGAATTGCATATTTTTCTTAAAACAATAGAAGGGGGAAATGGCTGGCTCTCTTTATCCTTCGTCTGCCAAACAAGAAAGTCAAAAGATTGGACCAGCAAGGAGCTGCATTTACTGCAGAATTTATCGAGATAATGCAGAGGGCAAGTCAGCAGAAGCAGTCGCAGAGAGCTCGGGTGACGCCTGGGAAATCAGCTCTTCAGTGTAAGGATAATCGATAGGCAGTCAATAGAATGATTTAACAGGCGCTGATATTGCATAAAAAGTATCGCTGTGCAGGCACGTAGACGTGTCGCACGATAGCTCCATCTGTGGAAGACGATTGACCAGCTGCAGAGACACGGTCACGCTCCAAAAGAGATGAGAGCTTCAAAGGATCATAGTGGGAACACCGATTTGCTATTGAGAGGAACCATAGTCATTTGGCGCTACAAATGGCATAGAAGGCACTGTGAAGTGGCGTTGGGGTGCCATTTAAAACCCTAACAGTAAACATATCAAGATTTTGAACAGCAGTGACAACAATTTCATTACTTTAGAGAAAGAAAAAATGTATATTTGTGCGTCATAAGCAGTACACTCGTGATCATGAGCTTAATGAATAAAAGGGAATATTATCTACGTTCAAATGCTAAAATGCTTTACAAAGAAAAATGTAACGAGAACAGACGCAGCATTCAACAAACAAATCTCCACTGAAGGCAACTGAAGTATTCGGTTAAAGTTTGGCGATTCTCTACAAGTGAGTCGGTATTCTATTAATACAAACATAATTTCTCCAATAGAATTGAAAACGGCTTATTAGTATGGTATGATTTCTAAACAAATTACTTCTAAAATTTGTCAAAAATTTGGAATAGATGTCTCTCTAGTAGAATGGCGTGGAAAATATTGTTGGCAAATACGTGGAAGCAATGACAGACAAATATGTATCATAACATTACAGTAAACTCACCGTGTCTTGTATACAAAAACATATTCCGTTAGTACAACAAACACATCCGCAAGAGCAAAAGAAAAAAAAAGGAACGAGCGCAACCTTAGGTAGAACTGAAAGAGACAGATGCTACAAACGTGGAGTATAATGTGACGACAGCTGCAAAAAAAAAATCTTCACCGTGGTCAATTTAATTATGAATGAGCAAAGTTGTAGGCAAACGAAATATGATTTCGCATCGTGGACGTCAAGCGAATTTTGAATCAGGGAACTTGTAGGTAAACGAAATATGATTCCGCGCAGTGGTCGTCAAGCGAATTATGAATCAGCAATAGGTAAACGAAATATGATTTCGCACAGTAGTCGTCAAGTGAATTATTTTTATTAACTCCATGCTTAATCGTCGAGAGAATTATAAATCGAAAAAATTGTAGGTAAACAAAGTATAATCCCGGGCCGTAGTCTGTGAGCGAAAAATAAATCTGCACCGTGGTCGATAAACCACACTTAGTAGAGGTTGGTGCACTGATAGTACAGCAACATTGTGTCGCCAATGGTATACGTACCATAATGGCAGCAGGCAGCAGTGATCATCATAAAACAGTGAGCGATGAACATGTCGGATTTAACGCCAGCTGATTCATCAAATAACAAGAGATACTTAGAACGATACGCACAAAGTGCACTAGCTGCTGCCATTACACAGCAGTAGCACCATTCGCCCAGTCGAAGCTTCCCTATCCACTGTGTTTGCTCTGATTCAGAGTGAGGAAGAAATAATCATTAAATGGACACGCAGTATGAGAGAAACGTAGACCCATGCGCACGGGCATTCCAACATCGTACCAAGAAGCATTGGTGGGTCAAAACGAGAAAAATAGCAGGGGCACAAAAAAAAAACAATATTATTTGAAGGAAATCAATCCATCAACTTTTATAAAATACACACAAGGGAATGGTACAATAAATGTATGAAATATAGCTTATCACTAGAGTTAAATTAGATACAGAAAGCGATTGGAAGTATCAGCACACGCCACACAGCGCTGTGGCTCATTGCTTTACCTCTATTTTTTGGTAACAGCATGCGCTGCCTTGGCTATACATCTGGACAATTTGGAGCCGAAGAAGCCATTACAAACCACATATACCAGCGAATTAGCTGATATTTCCATCCTGACTTGGAGATTGAAAACGCATTTCCTAGTTCTGACCTTCAGGCAGTCATTATACTTATGAGAAAACATTACACTCGCGCTAAATATAAAGTGAGCGAGAAAAACAGGATATCGCGGCAGCTTTGGTGCACCAGGGGGCGAGACGACATGTAGCACTGCAGTGTAATGTAAAGGGTGCGAATTTAACAACTGATATTTCTTCAGGATAACAGATACAGAGGGTAGTATTTCCTAAGCGAAATACTGTAGATCGTAACGATGCTCCACGATTAACACTCGTGGATACGCAAGTCTTGGTAAGAACGAGTGAAGGAGAAGGATTGAATCTATCGCGATTACCCGGAATTAAGTCATCTAGCAGTACGATCCAGCCGATATTTCGGGCTACAGAAGACGACGTTATTTTGTGTTAGCTGTCCTGCCGATACCCGCTATCTGCGTCATCTCCGGCGGCTATATACAGAGGGTGTAGTTGAACGATGTGTACGCTACCAACACGGTCGACCAAACTAACGAGCAATTCAGCAGGGCTTTCAAAGATCGCTGCGGGCTCACACCAAACATCAAACAACGCAAGACCACCGCAAAACAAACTACACTTGTTTACCCTCAAAATTTCTTTTCTTTTCTTGAGCGAGACGACAAAGTGGATGTTAGTTTTGATGAAATGGATGACCACCGACTGAGCACTGTAAACATTTTGTGTAACCGTTGAACGGATATTGATATATCGACTTGCTACAGCAAAGTTAAATGATTTGGCTACAATAAAAACATCCTACGCCTATTGCATAATGGTAACAAACACTAAAGCTATAACTACAATGAGTTCCCTTAATTATTTTAAAACGGGAGGAAACTAGTTATTGCACTGGTACCTGTAAAGAATATTAAGAAATCTTATATGACTAACCAGTTGCTGATACTACTACTACTACTACTAGGCATCTTTCAATTTGCGCAAGCTAAATATGGTTCTTTTATTAGAAAACTGAGAATATACACCTTTATTTTTAGGTAGCTATAGGTAGATTAATTATAGGTCAACTTGTACAAATTAGGTAGCTATAGGAAGATTAATTATGGGTCAACTTGTAAAAATCCCCCGAATGAACAGTGATAGAGCATATAAGAAGAACATCAAGATCAATTAATTACAGGAGTGAAATAAGTGAAAAATTTACTATATCTACAGATTACGCGTGGGACACGAAAAAAAAAATGCAGTAGGCCAATTAATATTATCAACCCGGGTGCTGAGTTCCGCTGTAATGGGGAGTTGTCCATGAAGTACTCTTTCTTGGGAGCAGTTTTCCCGCCGCCTTTGCGGACGTCTTCGATTGTGATGCGTACGGCAACATTTCTGAGTTGTGTACGGCAACGTTTCTGTATTGTGTACGGCAACGTTTTGTGTTGTGTACGGCAAAGTTTTGTGTATTGTACGGCAACGTTTCTGTGTTGTGAGCGGGATTACAGGGATGCAGCTGATGCACATCCAGCCCGGAAATGTTATTTAGTGAGATATTATCAGCAATGAGAGGTTTTGTCTTTGAGTAGAGTGATTTTAAAGTTATTCTTTAAAATATGTATTTCATCTCGTTGCATATTATTCTTCCCAGTTTGTTACTTGAACGCAATTATTTGTCGTCTTCATGTAGTTTTATTTTCATTGATCTGAATACTGACGAGTTAAGAGGTTGATGCTAATTGTTACTGTCGAGACTAACAGTATATTACAATGGAAACCTTGCTGAGAGGCGGGTAAGTTCACCGTTACGTTGGTAGCATCACAACTGTTTACTGGGTATTGTATCCCGTTTTTTCCGTCAATAGAAGTAGAGTTGCCTTTTGGCATTCCGAATCGAGTTCCTAAGAGTTTTCTAACTACATTGACTATTATTAAGTATTAAAGAATGTTAACTACTAAATGACTGAAAGATTTGTCTAGGAAATACCGAATAACGTATGCACTCACCCATTACAATGACCGATATTAAATATGCGAGGTTGAGTGTGGCACCTTAGACTGAGTGTTGCTGTAATCGTACAAGAATGTGTATTTTATGCTTTAGGTTCACCCGCCCAGTGTAGTAGGGAGTCGAGCAACCGAGTGACCACAAAAGAGAACTTTGTTCTAAGTTAGGCCTCGGGGACTTGTTTCCTTTCTTGCCTACTACGAGTGCGTCTCCTTTATTTTGCTGCACATACCTATTCTTCGCCGTTCGTTCTATTCTTTCCCAGTCACTGCATTTAGATTTTCATTGCCATTAGTTTTATTACCAGCCGTTACACCCGAAATGATGGGGTGCGTGCTGGGTAGCTGCGCTTGCCTGTTGTGGCTCCTGAGTTCGTCTCCAAAAGAGGCAGGAGAATTATTGCGGTGTGTGGACTGCTGTGTTACCGTCTCTGGCATGCGTAATCCTTTGCAAGAGCTGTGACCCACACTGTTAGAACGGTTGGGGTCGCAGTTCACACAGACGCCTTTCGTTTTCGGCGCCGCAGCTCTGACGATCTGTTGGGATCTGGTAGGCACCTATCACCGGTGCATGTGAGTGCGGGTAGCTTTCCTGGTTGAATGGTGCGACTTGGCTCATTTTACTTCTACTTTTGCTCAGAGACTTTGGGTCGTCTATGATAGCGTGGTTTTTCTTGTTGAACTAGTAGTTCTTTCAGATCAGGAATTACTGAGTTGGATAGGACTGATGAAATGTTCCTCCCCAGTAGGACTGGTCCTTTCCGTTCTCCTATATCACGTGGCAGTAGCGTGCCTGTCACGTTGGTGCCAAACATGACTCTCATTCTGTGCTGACGACGGAGGTATTCTACTGTATGGTAGGTAATAGATCCAACAATTATTTTTTCCAGCTTGATTTATTCCTTTCAAGGAGCAGTTTTCACTTCAACCGAAAAATTTCGAAGAACTTAAGATATATCATACGGTAAATCGGATACGCGTCAGGGAATTTAATTAAATCCAGTAACATTTTGCTGATTGCTAATAAAAGCTCATATTTTTCACCTGTTATCTATACGGTGGGAAACGAGTGTGCTGCTTAGAAAAATTGAATCGAGAGCAATTATCTCTTATGGCAATCTAAGTTGGGGGTTATAGCGCATCTTTCAGAAGCATATTAGAAACAAAGTATGTTAAATGAAGACAGGGTCATCACAACTTACTCGCTGTCAGTTTTGACAGCTCGGGTAGTCCAGTTACTAAATAATTTTAATGTCCTTGTGAAGGTGTCACACTGCTGGTTTATTACAGGTGCTCCATTCATGATGTTGATGCTCCATTCCTGATGTTGATGGCTTCGCCAGTGGCAAGTCGAAATGATTAGAGATTTCTCAAGAATGCCAGAGTTACAAATGAGGACAATCCTGGCAAGAGTCTCGTTTGGGTGTTTCTTAGGTGTGATTTTATCCCTTGATTAGATAAGCGAAAAGTTAGTCCTCAGGTTTACGTTGTAATCAAACTAAGAAGCTAGCTTGCAATTTTCTTTGGGACATGAGAAGTTTAGACATCAGTCATTTGTAAATAGCCGATTTTCGGTACAGGGTTGTGATTCATGATTAGATGATTCACTTTTTTATTCTTGTAGTAAACGGTGACCTTTACCTTGTCATCGACGTTAGTACACCGTACATTACGGTTGATAATTGGCAATAAAACTCATTTATCAGTTTGTGGGCAGCACTCACTTCATTTCTGAAGAATATTCTTTGGACTTGCCGTGGTTAGTTTTGTCTCGATTGGTTTAGTTTTATCTCAGCTGATTTTATTTCACGGTCTACAGATAGATTGAAATACCAGCTATCAACGAGAATTTGTTCAATTCTTCACAGCTCAGTGTGAAAACATCCTTCCTTACAGGCAGAGTTTTAATATTTACTCTGAAACGTTCATTCAACAGAAGAAAACGGAGACATTGCTGAAGTACTAATTTTCAGTTGTCATTTAATAACGGCGTTGGCCACTAGTATATCCAATAAAGAAAACAAGAATGCGTTGCGTCAGGGCGGATGTGAGGCATTTAGACCTAAATAAGTCAGGTGAGACCCTCGGAACCTTTGGCCCTCAGCCTTCATTACAAATTCTAGTCAGCGAGCTCGCCGCCATTTGTCAGTCGGACGTGGTCAATCCTCCTTATAATTCGAAACCCGTGGCACATCTCAATTTTTTACGCTCAAAAGCTATAAAGATTCGAATCTCAGATGGAAAAACCTGTAATGAAGGAAATAATTTTGGACACAATGACAGCCGCCGAAACTTTGAAATGGTAAATGACGATGGGAAAAACAACGTTGTAGAATGCGCGAAATTTTATGTAACTTGGGCGCTTGTCCTCGGCAGTTTGAAGCACGGCATGCAACTTTAGAATGGTTCCAAGTCCAGAAATAAATTGCCGATAAAAAGTACTGCTTCCCAGGACTAAGAATAAGCATTGCATATGTAACTCAATACTAGAGTTTGAGTACCTACTGCATACTGCGGTCAAAAAATTGAATGTAGAACACATATGAGGATTAGTAAAACTTCCACACTAGCGCAGCACCCACGTCAAAAGCTCTTGAAACTAACATCTTTGTAAGAGCGTGAGCATGGTTAAAGGGCGAGACAAACGCGCATTTCGTGTATCAGAACAAAGTTTGAATAGTTAGCGAGCGGGATGACTTCATAAGAAAATTATTAATGTAGATGAGCAGGCTGAAAAAAACTGATTATAAACTTGCATTGCGATGCAGAATAACAAGAATTAGTACATATCTTATTCGCTCAAAGACAAAAATAATGAACAGCGCGTTGATGCACATCAACATCATACGGAGAGCTTTCCACTAAAGATAAAAACATCTCTCACAATATATCTAAGAATGGGCTGAGACGTCTGACGATACTTAAGAAGCGCAATGATCATGAACTTTCACATGTATTAAAAAATTGATAAATTAAGCACATGAGCTGGTAATGAATGCATATTAAAATCACCCTGCATTCAATAAGAAGTAATACAATTTTAAAATATAAGTTTACTGTAGGCACCACATTTTATTTCGAAGCCAGAGAGAAGTGACGTCGGCTTAATCAAACAATTTTACCACGTGCTCATAACACTCTTCACAAATATCGTACAATATTATTTTCGAGCCTCGTCAGCAACACAACCAAAAGAATAATGTCAATAAATTCCAAGCCATTCATCAACCAATCAATTATAAATTTAAAGATATCACGTTTAGCGTATCTATAATCCGCTTGCAATTCGAGAGAGAAAGAGAAAAGGGACACGCGAAATGCCAACTAAAATTGAGATGCTTAACAAAAACTGTGGTTAAAATAACACCGATTGTCAGTAAGAATGGGCTCGCCGTGATAATTTACAAACAAACCAAGTTAACCTAAGTTTATTATCCGATCTCTTACCATGAGAAACAGCGTAAATAATAATTTGTAATAAACTAATTAGATATGCACCATTACAACAATATGGCTTCCCCTCTGTTACGCTTAAACGTTCACATCCGCTGTTGCTATTCGTATCATTAACAAAGAACAAACTGTTGATCTCTCAGACATATTCCAATATATCAGCTGAAAAACTAAGCAAGCTGGATAAAATTTCTTCCCCTAAAGACTTAAGGTGCACAAAAGATGCATGGCTGGCCCATTCCCAGTAAGCCTACGACCACTTATGATAACGCCCCAAATCCTTCACGATTGCCGGGTCATCAAAGTTTCCAAGTTTGTGTGATGATCTACTAGAAGTCTTAACGACTTAAATGCCGCACGTTCAATGCAATGATGTGCAGGGAAGACAAAGTAATTTGCGGATATAAAACTGCCATTCCCGGTACCGCATATTAGTGAAGAGAGAACCAGAAAACATGCTGAGAGTTCGTTAGTCTACGGTAATGACTCCGTAAATTTAACTACAGTGGCACGCACACGATGCAGTGAAAGAACTTTTTTATTTTGCTCTCATACACGTCAAAACGATTTATGCAAGACTTGATATTAAAACTCCAAAACTTTTCCCTTCCCAAAAAATATAATAACAAATTATTTCAGAATAAACTTACACTTCGAAGGCAAACGATATTTGCGTCACTCGATAGTAAAATCTTCTCTATTATGTTTACATCAAACTTTATAATCACAGATACTCTCGAGTAAACCAAGGCTTTTTACATCTACTTGTTCTTTAAAAAATTAATTCTACCAGGACTGACAAAGAAACACCGTTGTTATTTACATCTCTACATGTTAAAGCCCAGTATTCGCAAGTTCTGCCCTCGTCTTCAGTTCCACAAAAACCAGTAGCATCTTTCTTCATTCGAAAATTAGTAACGCTAGTTCTATGGCCAATATCTGCTCACTAGAGGTGATATTATTACTAGAGTACCCAGCCAGCTTCTGAAATTTTCTTGAAGATCCATTCCTAACTTTGTGAATTATGTTGGTGACAAACACTAGTTAAATAGCTACACAAATAGACCAACCAATCGTCAGCAATATTTGATCAATTATTTCTTCTAATAGTTATAGCAATTCTTGTAAATTTCATGAACAACCGTTCATAACTTCTTGAGTTATTTTGGTAACAAACAATAAATCAAATACAAACAAACGACCAAACAGATCATCACAAAAATTTGGTTATTTACTCCTCGTGATTTGCCTAACAACTCATTTAAATTTCGTAAAAATCCGTTCATCACTTTTTGAGTTATCTTGGCGACAGACAAACAGACAGATATATAGACAAACAGGCAGAGAAACTTGACGAAAACATAACCTCCTTGGCGGAGGTAATTAAAAGGATTTTCCGAAAATGCTCAGTGCTTACTGTATACTGAATACCACCAGTGAGTTGAACAATCAGGTCTGAAATTTTGCTGCAATATAGATTGAAAATATTTTACCTTTCGCTCTGCATAAAGTTCCAACTGCTATGAAAAAAATCAGCTAACAATATGTGGTATAGCTTATGTACAAAAGTAAGACAAGCTCTATCACAGATACAACCTTTCAACTACCATGCTCAACGGAAGAATCATTCCAAATGATGCCGAGCGACTTTTCAAAGTAAAGCGGGCTTCAGAATATGCAGTATTTCAACTTTCGAGCTTATATTCTAGAAACCCATTGTCATAGTAATTCAGGGCTGAAATTTTCTGGCATCGCGTTTTGGTATTCAGCAGACGAATTTTCTCCTATATACATCTTTTAGAGTGTGAATTAGGACAGGGCCAAGCAAGGATGAAAGGAAGGAAGCAAGCAGCCAACAAATGTGTATTGTTTTATAGTGGATATTTAATAGCTTAACATATCAATAGAAATGGGGAACAAATATACATAGGTATTCCCACAGAGAATCAACGAGCATGGGAACAGCAAGTCGGGAACAAAGAGGAAGAACAGAAGAAGCAATGCCAGTACGAGTATGAAATCAGAAAGAAGCAAAGTTGGTACGAAAGACAGACGTCCCGAAGGCTTAGCTGATGGCTAATATCATCTACAGGATCCCCCTCGACTCGCTGCTTCCATAACATGGGACGGGTGAACAAGACTAATCTAACCCTATGCCTATAGACCATCCTATACCTTCTGAGGGTGCTAGAGGTGATACGCACGTTCCATTTTAAGGAGCAAGATTGAGTTCCTGGAAATCTCAAGGACAACCGATTAATGGTCAGTGCCTGAAACTCAATTCAACTTTGGTGCCCAATCGAACGCACCCTTAAGCTAACATATTTAATAATACTGGGCCACAAGATTTTTATGTTTTCATTTTTCTTAAAGTAAAATAAAGAATTTATAATACTTCTCATTTTACATAATATCCTGCATAAAGGTTTTTGCGTTAATATAGCTGTTTTCGATTGAATTGCTTTCGAATTTTCACGTAACAGTCAACAATAATGCTTCCAGTTGCACAACAGTTTAGTGTATATTATTATAGATTATATTCCTAGTTTGAGCCTTCCTGCTCGTAGCGTAAGCTGTGATTCAAATAAGGGAAGAAAAAGGGAACGTAAAGAATATCGAGAGAAATGTGGAACCCATGCACCAGTCAAAGCGCATAGAAACAGCAAGTCGGGAAGATACAGACGACTCCATCATCAGTAGGAAAATGAAAATGGAAGGGATCAAACTGGCAACGAAAGACAGACATCCCGACAGCGAACTAAAGATTAGGTACAATAAACAAACCCTCGCTGGGGGTGCTACCTCTCTCCCCCCCCCACCCACACACAATATGGTGGTGTCCACAGACATGCTGTCTACTAGGTATACTTGCATACAGAGCAAAAAATTTTCCGTACTTGCCGCGCACTTTGGTCAACCTACAATCCTATGCGAAATTGTGGGCATCTGTTACGTTTTCGCTGCCTATACTTAAACAACTATGTAATAACATACACTTCACATATTTTTACAGCCAAGCAACACTCACATCTATAGGTCGTTCTCCCTTTACTCCACACTCTGTCGCCCAGCAACGCTCACACTTGCAGAAATCTCCCATTTACTCCAGACGTTCACCAAGCCTTCTCTACGCCGCCATTGCTTCTCCGACGCAATCCCGACCATCAAGTTCACTTAAATTCGCAATATTAACTAAGAACCCGCCGCTTCTGCAGTGACAGTGACATATTTTCTAATCTGACGCTTGTTTTATCCGCTCGGATAATGCACTTTCCTGACCATTTTACCGGAGATTTTCTTCTTATAAAGGGACGTGCTTTGCGGCCAGCTCGAACGCCCTTATTTGCCCTAACATGGGTGCTTTGAGACTTTTTTTAGCTCAACCTAAAGGCAATGTTAAAGCAAATGCCTGCTGCTTTACTCCGTACTAATCAGGGCTATTACTGGAACGAGGATAATGTAGATAACTAGGGTGCTTAATGTACGTATGAGAAACATAGATGCGTGGTGTTAGATGAGTACTTGGCAGCAACCGACAATAATGTCGTAAAAGTTTTGTAAGAAATACATATTACTCGTCACTTAGGTTGAGACATTGTCACCTGAAATTTAACTTAGTAAAAAAATTCACACTCCAGGACTAAAACCCATACAGCATATCTGCAGCGAACCGATAATTTTTTGGTAAAATATTTAGAATCATTTGAAAAAAAAAGTATAAACGAAGAAGTCAAAGAGTTACAACAAACTTTCGACTTTTGAGCACTTTTTGAATGGTTATTAGAGATCAGCTGTTACGAACTGGAGATACGCGGGCTTGAAATCTTGAAGTTAAGTAGAATGCAAGCAGGATATGGGGCACTTTGATATTTAAAAGAAATAGTAACGAATATACGTCCTGTTAAGACAAATACACAGAATGGCAAAATCTCAAGTTTCAATCAATTTTTTCACACTGGCGTTTGCGTATCATCCACGCTGAATGTACCTATGTAATATAAAGAAAAAAATAAAAATCACGATCACGGCAGCTGTCAGCGATTTATTTTCATCTCCATTTCTTCAAATACAAGTCATTCAGGGAACATCAGAGCTCCCAAATCTACAAGTCTAAGTAGCAAGTCTTAAACAATAAAATACCCGGGAGTCAATCTCATCCATAATACAATTTTTACGATTATGCAGCACTTTTTTACGCCAGCGTCTTCTTTTATCGTTCAGCTCGCGAGGCAATCAAGCAAGAGGTCATATTTTATCCGGAGCTGGAGAGTCTCCACGAAGAAGATATCAACGTGGTACCGACTCGCAGCGAAAATGACATTACATGCAGGAGTTGTCATCAAGGTTTATAAAAGTAACACAGCAATGTTTACGGGACAACTCACGAGTATATGAAGGAGGGATTAACGTCCGAGTTGAATGTTACCAAGAATGAAAATGAAGCTGAAACACAAACAACGCTGGCTATAAAAGACACGAGTAGATAATAGCTTGCAGAACGGCAAGGACATGTTAAGATACAAGTTTTTAAAAATATAATTTACACACAGAAATAAATAATGACACTTTAGAATACCACAAATTATAATTATACAGGAAACAGACAAGCCAGTGCTGTAGCTAAGAGAGCTACATTTTGCAGTAGAGCTAGTCAAACTAGCGATCAAGCTTACAATATTTCGCGCGCAAATTGACGCATATCGTAATTCTCCACGTTCCTCCCTACGTTCCTTCTTTCGTTCGTTAGTGCGACACTTACATATTCAGTATTATATAGGGGAAATTTTTGGCATCATTGATATGGTCTCAAAAGGAAACAACAGGACTCAAGCATAAATTTTAGCTGCTACAGCTTGCACGTCATGGGTAGAAGATTTACTGTCTGACTTGGAACACATTTTCATACTTCGTTTGCATGTAACGGGTCAGAGATAGCATTGAAGACCAATGCTTTTCTTCAGTGGACTCTCCACCGGTTCCAGCTAGTCTGCTCGATGCGTGAATAATTTCTACAAAATTTCAATGTAAGCAATTGACCATCAAGGCAAGTCCTGAGATGCTAGCACAATGGTCAAAACCACTCTCATAATGAGAGGTTCAGAGCCTATACACTCCGCAAAACATGTTAACAATTGCTACGAAATCAACGCTCAAATGGGGATTCAAGCACGACGCCAACGAGAAAAGTTAGTAGCTAGCAAGGATACTGCGCAGAAATGCTTCATTCACCGCCTTGTTTTCAAGCTCGAGGTAGTATTGCCAGTTTATGATCTTTTCCATCAACCAAGGTTTATATAAGAAAAATCCAAGAAAAATTATTGTTAAGACACAGTCGTTGTTTGGAAAACACACCCTCGCGTGCACCCCAGACAGTGATGCTCTTAGAATACTTTGTGGCTATTGCATCACCACAATTTTGATCGGAATTCGCGGCCAAATAGGTCAGAGTATCTAGCAGAAATTCGCCGATTGACACTGATAGTAATTCGATTTAGAAGTTTTCCAAACATATATGGAAGGAAAGAGCTCGAATCTCCGTTGAATTGAGTACATTTGAATGTGGGCAAGTCTTTCATGATAGGGTCGTCGTAGTTCGTCGGTTCTACTAAGTAGCGGCAATTACACCGGTGCAACTGTGCCGAATGGGCTGTCTAGTACAAACTTTTACCTAAGAATTCGTAGAATTGCCCCAAATTATTCTTCTACATAACGATCATTAAAACAAACTTTAGAAACACTTCACTTAAGAACTTTTTTTTTCTATACCGTAACGATGCAGTGTGATGACGAGTGCAGCATGAAATGGAACGCGGCACAAAACTTATTTCTAAAATATTGCAGTATTCATATAAAAACGTTCTTTTTGGAACGAAAACAAAATAATCACCTTAACTACATACACTATATTACCGTTCGCGTAGAGTTATTTTTTTAAGGGTGCACCACCCTCAATTTTACTTGAAAATTATCGGCAGGCTTTAACTTGGACTTCCTCGCGTTGCCGTACATCTAGAGCGAAAATTTCCAAAAGGAAACTTTATGAAGAACTGAACTTTGAGGACACGTGAAGAATAAGCAAGCAAAAATCGATGGCATCGCGCCCTAGTGCTCCTTCAAGCCACCCAAAATATTCCCCGGTGCGCGACCGGCCAAAAAGCCGAGTCAGAAAATTTCGACATGATGTGGCGCCTGTACAAAAATTCCTAAACTAATTCTCTGGCAGGCATGCGACCTCAGAAGCAGAGAGTTCGTCCTAAATGAAGTTGAGAAGAAAAGCGACGATGTCGAGGCGCCCTAGTGAACTCGAAAGGCATAGCTTCAGGACTGGGGAATGGCTACGCAGGCAACATTCTGCGGTCCAAGAGTAGTAAATACAGTTACCACACGGCAGACACTACAAATGTACCAAATCATTGTATAGAGAATGTGTAACCGTTTTTCTGCATCACAACACTCTCCAAGTTATTCAACGGATGCAAAAAAAATTAGTATCATTGATTTTACTTGATGAGAGGCATTATATCTTAAGTAGCAGATACACGCATAAACACCTGATAAAAAATAGACGGGACTATAGCTGCGCAGTGGTATTGTGTAGGACAAATTAAATCAATACACGGAGAACTTGCAGGTTTTACGGAGAGATGACCAAGGAGATGAAAACATTGCAACAATGACCAGTTTGTATTTAGGTACTGATATTTTATGGCTTGAAAGCAGAAAGGCAAAGGGAAGAGGCGAAGTAGGGAATTAAATCGATCTTCATTCAAATACATTCGAACTAAAGTTTCTGAATCTAGACGATCCTGAACAACCTTCTGGCAGTGGACGAAAACTTATTCCACTGCGTATCTTAACTGCGCCTGCCTCTCAGAGCTTCTTTGTATTTTTTATACAATTTATATCAGCGGTAAATTAATGTTTTTGTGGCAATGTCTAGCACCTCAAAAAAAGGTTGGCTGTCTCACCAAAGTGGAAATGGCAAGCTAAATTTGCTGAGGTATTTTTCATCGCGAATCAACTTGCACCCATAGCAGAACCGTGAGAATACGCATGAACAATGCAAAATTTCCACAGTCGTATTTAGAAGTTGGGTACACAAGAAGCATTAGAAAAAGCACGAAAATATAAGTTGTGACTACGTTTCGGGGATTGATAGATGGACATACGGTATCTAACATACCGGAAGGTGGACGAATAGAATTGGCCGTCGACAGCACACAAAACGGCAAAATTGAGAACTTAAGATACGGTACTCTTTGCCTAAAGTTCCAATTATAATTTTAGACCAAAGCTACCAGCAATGATTCTCAGCACCGTCAGTCAAAAAGAACAGCTTATATAATAATTTAGTTACAATAAAAAAGTGCAGTTTGACGAAGGCTGCTATGAGCACGTGTTCGGAACGACCTTCTCTATTCCAGGTGCAGGTCAAGAAATTAAGAGGACACAAAAGTTACCAATTACGCGTTGGTGAAGATCATATGACACTCATTAGGGACTGCGATGGGACAATTAAGGACGTTATTCTCTTCAATTCAGAGCTGGAGGTTAGAACAGAAGGCAAGTACGTCGTCTTCTAGAATGAGTGGCAGAAATGGAGGATGGAAATTTTGAGAGAAATTGAAAATCGAAGAGACCAAGAGATTGAGGATAATTTTCTTCAAGAGGCAGAACCAAAGACGGAAAATTAAATATTAGAACAAGCCCAAAAATAGATGAGAGATGGCTAAGAACAATTCAGTGATTTTAAACGATATCGTATGCAAATAACTAGCGCCCAAGATAATGAGATCAGTGCATCAGAAATGGCAGCGACATCGAGTACTAGAGTCACAAATGAATAGAGTTACCACTGCCAAACGGCAAAAAAATTATAAAATGAACGGAAACGGCGATCAACAACCACAAAATATCGGCGGCGAAAAGAAATATGGACAAAGTTTAACGAAAACCAAACAAACGAAGATATTCCTGCAGCAAGAAGTTCACAAATGAAACTAGGACAGTGCATCGCTGGCTAAAAACTGTAATCCAAACTGACGATGAATGACTAAGCAGCCCAGTCAACATAATTTTAAACCGTAACAAACACAGCTTCATGCCAAAGCCGAGAACCAAAGTAACATCCGCCTAACAGGAAATCATCGAAAGTCACAGGAGAATTAAGTTGGCCGATGGACTAACAGGATAAAGGTCTAAAGAGAGGCGAAGTAATAGACGGTGAAAAATTTTAGGAATCATTGAACGACCAAACAGTAGGCGTAGAATGCCATCAATTGAAAAATTACGATGTTGACGACGTATATGTTACAAAATAATCGGGATATCTCGTAACATCAAACAAAGACAACTACCTTTACTAAGCAGCAGCGTAATAACCCAATGCGTGCACAGAATGCTGTCGATAAGGGGATGCGCAGGAAGCTGAACGATATGATCAGATGTAAGCAGATAACTGGGAGCTCCAGTTTAATGAATCTTCAGGGAAGCGCAGAACAAAGGCCGTCATTAGTTAGGTGGGCTAGCCTATTCATTTGAACACAACAGCGCTGGTTTAGGCTAATTACGAGCACAGTGTGGAGAGAATAAGGCACACAATTAATCAATGGTAATCCAGAAACCTAAGCAACAGATTCTGCAGTTGGTCTCCAGTACGACAGGCCTGCTCCATACGCTCTCACATTGATGCCACGGATTACATCAATCATCTGCATTAGGCTTTACTCGAAGCCAAGGAGCAGATCTTCATCACGGCTTTCTAGCTCTAACCTAATTTACGCATTCGTCCGGGGTCTGAGCTGCAGCTCCAGGATATATTGCTCAGCAAAGCAAGGCAAGGAGTCCGGATTTATGTCTTGATTTACCGAGGAGTTCCTATGATAAAAGATCTGGGTGCCCTTAAGGCACAAAAACTTCTCCATTCTCTTCATGAGAACATATCCGTTATGTGTCATCCGCGGTTTGCTTTTAATCGTAGCGGAGTCTTGTGGTCTCATCATGAGAAGCTGGTTGTCATTGATCAGCACGAAGTCTTTCTGGGCGGGATTGATCTAACATACGGACGGAGGGACGATCACCACCACCTCGTTCGGGATAATAAAATGTCTGATATCACCTCGACGATCTCATAAATATGCAAGGAATCGGGTCGTCCGGGACTTGGACATGGCTCAGAATGGAAACGATGGGAAGAAAAGGACTTTTAGAACCCATTCGTGAAGGAGGCTCATCCTTATTACACAGCCAGAATGCCATGGCACGATGTTCACATGAGCATCACCGGCCAAGTGGCGCGCGATTTTGCAAGGCATTTCATGGAGAGGTGGAATTACGTCCGGCACGATCTCCGACTAAGAAATTCAGAGTAATTCCCCGTCCTTTATCCGCTGGAGAATTTGACTAATTCGTTTTCAACGAGATGCTGTCACAGGGAAGTAGCAGCGCAAATGGTTAGATCAACAGGATTTCATCATCCCGTGAGAGAAGCATCCATAATTCAAGCCTATGATTGGGCAATAAAGAATGCAAATCACTTCATCTACATGGAAAATTAGTTTTTTGTAAGTGCCTGCGTCCCAGACGAAGCTGAGAGCAACAATCAACCAATAAATAGAATTGCATAACTAATTAGTGACAGAATCATCAAAGCGCACAAAAGTTAGCAACCCTTCAAAGTTTTCATTCTTATTCCTTTGTTATCAGATCTGCCAGGCAAACTTGGAACGAAGAGAGGACTCTCACAAGAAGCAATGGTGACGTTAATGCACATGTCTCTCAGTGAGTCTTCATGTTCCATCATAGGCAGACTTCGGCGAGCTGGCATAACTCAGTGGCAAGACTATTTATCCATCTGTAGCTTGAGGCAATTCGGAATGTTAAATGGGCGTCCTATAACGGAAATAGTTTATATCCATTCTAAGCTGATGATTGTGGACGATGTGGTTTGTATCGTGGGCTCCGCCAATATTAATGATCGTAGTTTGAGAGGCGACCGAGACTCCGAGCTTTGTGTCGTTATTGAAGACAGACGACAGTTGCCAGGAAGCTTCCAAGAGATGGATACCGCATTCTTCAATATTACGAGAAACTATAAAAGCGTAAATGCTTTCTCAAGTATTCCCAAACTTGGTAAATCAGTCTCATTAAGCGACATTCAACCAAGATCCTCCGAAGTACCTCATAATGTAGTAAGATCTCTTCGTATCTCGTTGTTCCGAGAACACTTGGGTCTCATGCATCATGAATCTAAAGTCATCGATCTCAGCAACCCTTGCAGTGAGAGCTTCTGGCATGGTATATGGAACCACCGCTGCTCGGAAAATTCCAAACTGTACAAGCGAGTGTTCGCGTGTTTACCATGTAATTCTGTGAGGACATTTGATCAACTGCGAGCGTCCGACTCCTAGAAATCACTTAGCCAAACGGATCCTCTACAAGCTATAGTTTTGCTGCAAAATATCCGAGGCATGTTAGTGCATTATCCACTTAAATTTTTAGTAGAGGAAAAACTCCGATCCAAAATTGACAAAGTTCCCGGCCTTGCCTTTTATGATAAGCTTTATCTCTGAACTTTGACGCTAAAACAATCGATGGATCACAGGCCAATGTGTATCTAAACAAGGAGCTCGTGGTCGCATCACGACAGCCACCACTGCATTTGGGTATTTCCTTCATAAAAATTTTCAGTTATACAGAGTACATGAGGAACAAAATTAACAATAAGCACTTGAAGTATAGTGGATGAAACAGTGCGAAAAAAATTTACAGACAAATCGCTGCACAGCAAGTATGGGAATGACAGGCACAGCGCTGATATGAAGAACAAATATGAAGACGAGCAAGACTGAGTATTAGTGAAAAAGATATAACAGTGTAACAAACAATAATGTGGAAGGTAAAAACAGGAGAGAAAATGTAGAAAATATTGGCAAACTTGCACTCCATTGCTCGTGGGGTTTAGAAAATGCCACTTAAAAAGAGGAGTACAGTGTTCCAAAACGCGAGTCGACTACATCAGTGTAATGGCATCTGCACCGTGCAAGTAGTATAGTAATGAAGCTATGATACCTGAAATTGTTCCATATTGCATTGAGTAAGAGACCATAACACGATAAAAAATGAACATGGAAACTATGGTGTCATAGCACCCAAAGCTGATTGAAGCACAGAAGAAAGTTACTTCATGGCGACTAAATTAGAAAAAAACTCAATAATATTTATTATTCTAAGCAGATAAATACGGTAGGAATTCCCAGCCTTACGAGTAATAAAATCACTTGGACAGGAGGTAATACCTGCACAAGGTGCACAGCAGCCCGAGACAAAACAAGTCTCGCGGCAACAAGCATCACTCTTCCCAGTTGCAGTAGTGCAGAATAGCCGTAGATTTCGTGCCGCTAACGTTTGAGGCGGGATTTCGCAAGTTTGCCGAAGAGATTTGCTCGATTTCAGTGATTTAGAAGAGAAAGAACAACCAAGTAGGGATTCTGGTTAAGAGAAAAGCAAAAGCGAGAGGAAAAGAGAAGCCCCAAATCAACCAAGCCCCCACGTCGTCAGTCTTACTCGAACCGCTTCAGTTACGCCGCAAGAAAGACGACGCAAAGCCGGATCCGTTGAGGAGAATTTTAGAAGAGTAGCGATGCGTCAAAAGCACATCTGCAATACTGGCGCTCGTAGGTGGCAGCACCTAAATGGGACGCAGGCCTTACGGACCAAATCAAGGGGACCTGTAGTAATTCTCTCTCCAGCCGGGATTCGGCGCAGGAGAAGTACATTGCAAGATTCACCAATAGCAAATAAGTTTATGAGGTAACCGATGAGAGAAATGCGTGTTTATCAAGCGCTGAGAAATATGTAATTACTGAACTAAATTTTTAACACAAGAATAGTGATGCTATAAAGTGTTACCCTCCTGTGTGAGGAATAGTGCGTGCATATTTTAAATACAGGTACCTACATTTAGGCGCTTGTGTAATGCAGGTGTACGTGACAATTTAAAGACGGAAAAATTATTTAAAATATATTACTAATGTAAATTTGTAACTTTACTGCCGAAAAGCCTGAAGTCAAGCCCGCAGGCTATGTATAAATTGAGTAATCGAGGGTTGACGGACAATCATGCACGAGGCGAAATATTTAGCACGTATACAAGTTAACATTTTCCCAATTCTACCATCACCAATAATAGCAAGTACCAGTCCAGGACAACATATCTAAATTATCTATCAAGACCAAAAATAATCATTATGAGCATAGATGGACTGATGAGTTGCGAAAATATCCTGGGCGCAATCGAATATGAGTTCAGTCATAGGAATTAACCGACACTCTCAATCATTTCCGTCAAAACGACACAAGCGACCTGATGTCAGCCCGCTTCTTTGGAAGCCCAAGTCAGGCCATTAAAAAGCAAATGGCAGATCAGAGGCATTTGTCTGCTCCAGTGCAATGCTTACGGCATTCTTTGTCTGATTGCATTCGCAGCGTTGCACTTAGCGAGCGATATCAAGGCGGCACTGCGCAGACGATTTCTCGTCTCACGAGTGATGTTGGGAGATGAGCGAGGCCTCCAGGCACAGCGCCTTCTGCGCCCAACATCGCCTGAAATGGCTTTATTATAACAATAACATTCAACCTCTTGCAGTATAGAATGTGATGCTAATTTTGAGAATCATTCACTCCAAGCCAATCATTTTGTTTTCACAGAATAATTGATAATAGGAATTCACTCATTCATCGATTCGTATACCCATTTTGAAGTTAAGTGGCAACTGTCAATCTATTTTCATGATAATAGTTACATTGCAAACATATATCCATGACCTTTCCACAAAACTATTGATCACTATTCAATCTTCCCAACTACCTCATCTCACCTGTTCTACCGTAACACGTCTAACACGTCACGTGTTTTATTCAATACCTGTACTTGTTTCTACAGCATAACTACGGTTTCTTTGCACTATTCCATTTTTTCTTTCGAAATTCATTGCAAGCAGAAATTGATTAATTTAATGACAGTCCCCATTTAGAAAAAAATCGAAAGAGCGAGGGGCGGCATTTGACACGCACACAGACGGGAAACGAAGGGGCGAATCCGAATTGCGACAGTGCAACTCAGGCGCAATGTACGCGCGTTTTTAGGCTGGCATTGGTGACCTCGTTCAGTAGTTACAAAATGCAACCGAGCAATGCGCTCTTTTCCGCGCCTGTTCCCGTATAGTGTACCGTGGATATTCGGCCGATACTCGTTTGGCAAATTGGCCAAAGAAGTAGTATGTATACACCATACGAGTTTACTAACTTTACTAGTTCTCAACTTATCAGTGTTTCAATTTTCAGAACATACATCCTCCAACTTTCGTATTCAGCACTACGTGTCGGTTGGTGTCAAAATATATCGCAAACAGATGACAGGCCATTCTAGCAGGCTTGACTTAAGCACATGGGCCACATTTTTGAAGCTAAGACATATTTAATGTTAGGCGCTACAACGGTGGCTCATTACTTTCAGCACACCGAGTTCTCTTCGTGTTATATCGTTGCTTTATCAAACTATCTCAGCTTATTCTATTGTTTCTTAACAATAAAGAAAAAAGAATAAAGAGAGAACCCCCATCCGTTCATCCAGTAAAGAAAATACTACGTAGACAAATATTATTTATCATATAGTCCCGCTATAATTCACGATAAGAATGCGCTATCCCGTAGATAATTCAATTAGTTAAGTCTGTATCACTTGTCTCAATAACAGTAGAATACGAATTATCTAATTTAACAATGAATTCCTAAAAAGAAAAGAATATCGGCAAAACGTTGCCAGGTTACGTTACCAAAACTCATTTTAACAGCCAGTAATTTCGTCCATATATTCAGGCCTAATATCACCACACTTCAACATAATTTATATCGTAGCATGGCAGCGGTGCATTCCTATCTGGCGACCAAGAAATGTCCGACGCTTTACAAACACCAAAAGCTCGCAATATTTGCAGAACCCACACAAGAATTTTGCGCACAGCAATGGCGGACATACATTGGCAATATGTTAAAAGTGAGCGTTCTCCTGAGCGCCATAAAACTAGGGCCAAATTTTTATCACAAACTGACGCATTCCGAAACTCACATAAAAGACATCCATAATATATAGGTAGACTTAAAGCATCGCTTCCCAGTTACCAATAAATTCCCCACCAATAGTGCACAACACCGTAAAGATACTTCTAGTCAAAGTAATATTTTTAGACACGAAATCGATTTATCATACAAATATTTATGATATCTTGCAAATTTCCACGTAAAACAACTGAAATTGAATTATGCACAGCTTGATCGTCAACTCTGTCTTTACAACCAAATTTATTTACGTGGCACCATATGATATCGCAGGTCAAGGAAAGAATTGCATTAGTCAAAAGATGGAAAGCAATAAGGGTATCTTCACTAACCTGGTTTGTACATCGAAGACACGGCCCGAGTTATTTGGCGTCAAGCTTATCCCAACTCATGTAGACCGTAAATAATAAATATTATTATTCGTACATTCGAATACTAAAACTTCTATTATACTTCTCTGCCCCATGCGTGGGTGCAGATTGTAGGGGCATTTTTCTTTACATGCTATACACTGCAAGAGCCTGTCCTCGAAAAAAAGCTAATCCTCGCGCGAAGGACGTTTCAAAGGCATAAAACACACGGGGGACAAGCGCTATGGGATTCCCTGGCCACATTACAGCAGGCGTGTAAGTAAAAACCGGCATAAGTAAAGAACGGCCAAAAGAAGCTATCGAATGTTTGATTTTTTAATGAAAAAAATTACATTACTGAAAGTATTAACTCTTTGCGCCGCAAGTACCTTCCTTCCGTAATGCTATTTCTACGAGAGCTTTTTTTTTTCTCGGCACACTCTTAACTGCTGCAAAAAGGCGAAGATTGCGTACGCAGTCGTAGGAAAAGAAGCAAAAGGAGCTCATTTAACAGGAAGCGCCACCCAGCTTGACTGATGGCTATACTCCACTCATTAATAGTACACGGTCACCAGCTGCGAATTATGAAGGGTATAAGAATGTGAATAAATGGGAGTGCAACAAACGGGTGCTGGCAGCTCGGCCAGACAGATATAGACATGTTGGTCGTGTAAACAGAAGCCGACAGTTTAGGACTGGTGTTTACATTAGGGAGGACGGGGGCTCGGGAGAGAGAGGAAGTTGAGCAGCCTCGACGAAATGTGCAAAATTAGTGCAGTGCAATAAAAGTAATTAGAAGCGTAGAGGCAGAAGATGTAAAGAAAACTGAATTCACGTCAATATTGGTTGCGATGAAAGAAAACGTACAAAATTGTTGCACTTTAACATAAAAAGATCACAAAAATGGGAATACTCATATGAAAAAAATAGTATTTATGAAGTTCATATTTACCGTTTAACTGTAGGTCAGTTTAGGCATTTTTTGATAAAGAACATCGGGAAAAAGCGATATCAATACAGTTCATGTAAAAAACTAGGGTAGCTTCGGAGTAAAGAGAGATACTGTATAAAAATTTATTCGTGGTCAGCAAAGAGCACTAGCAATAATGAAAGTCGAAAGCGAGTAAGAAATGATAAACAAGACATCAGCCAATTTGAATAAGAATTAATAAAAAAAACATACGGAGCCGCAGTTAAACTAATCGTCAAAAAACTACATGTGCATACAAAAATATATAAATGGATTCAGGAAATAAAGGTGCAATAATTGATAAGTATAAAGCAACAGCTACATGAAGTTTATGCAAGATAAGCAGGGAGAGTTATATTTAAATGAAAAGCTAGCGGGAAGGACAAAAGTACCCAAATCCGACAGCGAGATTCACAATTTTTAGAGACCTGTGATATTTTGAGAAATCTGAACAGATTTAAATGAGAAGAAATTACTGAGGGCAACATTCAATATAGTGTACAAACACGAGCAAAACACCTGCAAACTTTACATAAAAAGCTCGTCAAAGAAGAGAAAATGAGTCTAAAAATATATCCTAAACTCACTTTGTGGCAAGCATCGGCACCGGCCATTGAGTACGACGGGTAGACAACAGCAGGCCAACCCGCCAAGCTTATCACTCATGTTTGCTTGCTTCTAAAGAGCTGCACCCCCCCCCCCTCCTCACACACACAAAAAACTAATTGGAAAATTTATTCTGCAGCGCACAACAAGCACTTATGTGATGCAATCATACTTGGCAAGGAGCCAACACTGGAGGTGTAATTATCAGGAAAAACGTATGCCCCGTATAGAGTTAGTTAAATCGTTTCAATACTACATAAAGATTGGTTTTCATTCAGTACCAAAATGTAAAAAAATACTTTTCAAGTGTCTTCTGCAGTGCTAATACTTGGTAAATAGCTATATAACAACGTACCCAACAATCCAACAACTTTCACAAACCAACACCATTTATTACTTTCGAATGCAACAGTGAAATCAAATAACAGCCAATCGAAAAATATGCTTACGGTCAAAACAAATAAGAATCATTACTGAAGAAAGGCGCAGCATCGCAGCAATTACACAAAATGTCAAGCGAGCGGTGTATAAAAAACACCTTCCTATAAACTCTTGCAGGTAGATGAGAATGAAAGAAGTAATTTCACTACAGCAGGACTACACAATCAGTCCATCAATAAGTATGAATATGTAATATATGAAAGTTGTTCGACACGGTGCAAATGCAAGCAGTTCTCAGACAACGCCCACCGACAAGGTGTCCAATAACACAGCGCTCATGAGTTGCAGGCCAATTTTGAATGGAGTTTCGGCTGTAGCCCCAAAGCAAACAACAAACATCGTTCATTACGCCATATTCAAAAAGCCAAAATAAACACAACTCGCAGCTAGGACAGCATATTGCGAATAGCCGTAATTTGTTTCGTAATATGAAGGGGCAATTATTTTTACGGGAACTGGAGTAGATGAATGACTAAAAAGTTGCGAAAGGATATTTACATTTATTGCATTGGAAAGTGGGAGGAAAACAAAGCGTGCAGAGCAATGCTGTGTGTGTGTGCAGAGCGGATCTGTTGTTAGCTGGCGGACGCTCCTACATACCAGCGGTTTCAAGTGGGGGGTGATCGCTCCCCCTTGGGTTGATATATGACCTTTTAAGGTGTACGAAACGCAGGATTATGCAATTTCATAATATCAACTGAAATAGATTCGTTGCAGAAATTTAGTATGAATTTCATTGTTTATCATCATATAAGTTATGAACTCTCTACAGGGTGCGAGTATATTAAATAAGAGTTTTCTAGCGGTGCCAGGCATAGCAAAGGCCGAGAACCACTGCGACTATACGACATACTGCATGGCACGTCGTTACCACCGCGCAGTAGAAGCTGTATAGTTACCTGTTCCTTATTCCTCCGCGGTGATATAATAGCTTACAGCCAGTTCTTTCTTTCTTTCTGTCACTTCGTTACCTATTGAACGTTAGGTAGCCAATTGTCACTGCGTCATATGCACCTAATTCGTTTGAGGGTCTATATATACTCATACCTGACATATTATTCACTAGCTCCTATAAATTCTAAAGTTTATGGTTATGGAGATGTGCACAACAATTGCTTCATTAAAGCTAACAAGCAACGCAAAGTAGTATTACGGTGGTATATATTCTCCTAGTTTAAGCCATCCTGCCCACAGAGTACACAGTGATCCAAAGAAAGAAAGAAGGGACATAAAGAATGTCGATATGAACGTGAAACAAATGTTCGAATCAACGCGCATGGGACCAGCAATTCGGAAAATAATAGGAAGAACACAGAAAAACCTCATCACTAGGAGAATGAAGGTAGAAGGAAGCAATTTGAGCTCGAAAGAAACCTTCCCAAAGCCCTAGCTACCGTACAATGCGACAGTAACTCACAGTATCTTCGTGAGGCGGCTGCTCGCCATAACATAGGATGGGCAAACCTAACTAACCTAACCCTATGGCCCAGCTTTTGCCCTCTGAGGAGACCAATCAAAGTAAACTTCAGCACATGAACACGACTAATAATGTAGTTTACTGATGCATCAATGTCGTAACGAAAGCCACAAGGCTGGAGTGACAAATTGCGAGAAACACCAAAATGAAACACCGAGCCTTCCAACTTTCGCAAGTATATAGTACCATATTATCACTCTGTTGTTCCTGTAGCTCGACAAGACACAGTCACGCTATTCTAACGCCGAGGTTACACTATGTAATCGCACGCTCAACTTATGAAGGGACGTTCGGCTTGTGCATCAAAGGGAATACACACTGCAGTGAAATTTGTCAACCAAAATACCCATGGAAACAACTTTTGAGTAACGTGTGACATGAATATCTGCTTATATGCAGAACGGGCGATTGTATAGTGTGGGCCTAGCTAAATATTAGTTGTACTGAAGCTTAAAATAGTGTGCATACTTGGAGTCACTATAAATTTATTTTGGAAACAGTGGCAACGTTTCATGGAAGCAAAAGACGAGTACCGAGCGGTAATAAAATAAAAACGCTAATAAATGAATGAGGAAACTTTCCAACACATCTATTCATGGACTTGGAAGTGGCAATATTAGCAATTTTATACGTATACAGATTTAATATGTGCAGAGCTGTGTACAGTAGCTCCGAGTTCAATTGTTATTGTGCAGTAAAACCAGGAAGGAAAATGTCAGTCCAAAACAAGAACCCGATAGCAGCTTTTGATCTCCATTTCATTTTGAGTGTCAAGCTGAAAAGCATTCCATTCATATTGGCAAATGACGGCTTCGCCGAGCGATTAAACGGAAAACGGACACGTATAAATTAATTAGAATAAAACATGAGCGGATATTGAAGCCAGTCATACGCCTGTCAAATTGTCAGTCATATTCATATAGCAATGATGAATGAATAATTTCCCCTTTCTTTCATTGGAGATACCTGAGCAATAATTTCTTTTCACGGATTCTGTAGAAAAATGAACTGTGACTTATCATTTGTTTTGAATAACAATGAAAAAAAAAAACTCCAACATAGCTGGCACTTTTGCAAAATCAATAAAAACAATAGAAGGGAAGAAGTACTATCGATCTAACAGGTCATCGATCTCGTAGCTCTATTGACAGTGGGACAGAGACGTAGATCTAACGCTCTAGAAAAGTGAATTTCTAAATATTAATCGTTTAAAACGTCATACGCGGGAGACATCTGGCGCTACAGGGTTAAGCTACTCAGCGACAGTAATATAATAGCACGTCCCCCTTTAATGTTTAGCTTACTTTTATCTGTACTACATATCTCAAAATACTCTTCTGATTTAGCGTTATAAATACTAGGTGAACCCCTGCATTATGATTAGTAGTGTTATGACATAAGTTGATTTAAGCTTTCCTAATCTATTACAAATTAGATGTTTTAAGGGAGGAAAATGACCTATAGTTTGCCAGCACAAATGTGGGATCCATCCGCGAAGGTATTTCCGCCCACGATCCTCCTAACCTAACCTAACCTCCTAACCACCCTATGCCGCTGAGGGGAATAAAAAAAGACAATAAAAGGGTCAGTAATAGTGCCTGAAAGAGTATAGCGGATAGACACTTAAGCATAGAAATTGCAACTGAAACACCCATCTTTTTAAGTAATGAGTTATTGCAGAACAAACTGAAAAAGATCCAAAACAAGTCAAACAGGAGAATCAGCTTCATATATTCCAGGTTTCAAAGAACGAAACAACACAGATCTCTTTCTCCCAAATACGCTCATTAAATTTAAATGTTACAGACATATAAGATGCAGCTAGGCCCTACTAGGCAGTGAGCAAACAGTATGCTATGTAGTATATGCTCTGCAGCATATTTAACCACATTGCAGGCGGCTCGACATAAATTGCCAAGTACAGCATATCGATCAGGTACCGCTGCAGAATAATGTTGACTGTTCCTCGAGTAGGCTACTGAACGAATATTTTAAAAGTAACAGCATCTTCGTTCCTTTTCGCTCCCAGTACCGTCAAAGATATTCGTGAACTTTAAGTTACTACTGGTCGAATACGTCACATGAGGTGGCGTCAAGGTTTCAAGACTTTCGGTCAGTCCCAGACGCCGGCGAGTTCGTCAGACAAACGTCGATTAGCGTCTCTTCCGAGTGGCTTAGGTCAACAAACAAGACGGTGGCTGAGCCAGCGCGTGCCGTCCTGTTTTGATGACGTTACTACTCGTACCTGGGCAGCAGTACACTACCGTATTTAATTGCACAGCCCTTGCAGCTTATTATTACTCGAGAGTAAACAAAATCCCTGTTCGTTGATAATATGCGAGAGCGCTGGTTACTTTTTCTGAACCTCTAAAAAAAATCAAATTTCCTAGAAACCAAACGGTAACCACGAGTTCCTGCTTCCTATGTTTCGACGAGCAATATATATAAATCCTTCACAAGCGGAAAAATTGTACCTAGCTTTAATCTCGAAACGGAAAAAGTTGCGTATAAAATTTTACATATCTCACAAAACTTAACACTTCCTCATAAGGAACAACAGAGTGCATAAAGGGTACAAAACCATGCTCATAATAAGGGTTTCTGAGGAAAGTAGGACTTACAATGACATTAGCATGCATTTTTTATTATGTAGTTCTTCTCATTACCGCAGCCATCGTGCAATTACCACAAAACTAGCCACTCCGATGCTACTACGCAAGAAATGCTTGGCAATAAATTTTGCTCGCACAGAATGGTGTTTCTGGTTGTCATTCACAGTCATATCAGGAACTGATTACGCGATCAAGGGGAGATTGTAAAATGTAGGTGGCAGCTCATGAACTCTATGGAAACGATGACAAGCAACAGGTACAAAATGGCAGGGAAAACTAGGACCCTTGCGGAAAGTCACGGATCGCTAAGAGCATAACATCTCACGATAAAAGTCTCACAGGCACTGAGCCCCGAACAGACACCGCGCGCTGAGTGCGGATACACACTGTTGCCTACCCATTTTCGCTTTAGTTTCGCTAAAGCAGGCTATAAAATTTTTCAATAAACTACGGTTAGTAACTGGAAAAAAATATATGTTTCCACAGGAATTGTCGACTAAGCATCAATGCTTCTCGTAATGCTACAATAAGTGAAAAAAAAAATCCCTGATATACGCTTGCCTCTTTGATAGGGAGCAGGATACGAGGATGCAGCAAAATGAACTGGTGGCCTGCAGGCGCTTAAGCCAGTTGTTAATGGCTTTTTGTTGGGTTTCCTTTAGCAGCGTTTCGGGCTTCCCGGTGTTGCAAGGTGCTTCATTTGGGTTGTATTACCTGTCCGCGGGGGTGAGAGCATGAAGTTACAATAATAATAATAATGGCCATGATCAATGTGGAAAGAAATAATTTTAGTAGAAGCAAAGAGCGAGCCATTTTTCATACTTGTTTATCAAACGGCTTGTTTGTTATTGGTCAGCCTTGTAACTGCTCTGTCCGGCTGTTTATTATCTCTACAGCTCAAGATGCTGCGCCTGACGCTCGCTCTGCGGTAGTTAAAGTCAGTCACAAGCTTGTATTTCCGCCCGTCCGGCCGGCCAGGAGCGCAACCTTAGGAACCTGCACGCGAAATTTTCGTTATTTCATGCACTAATGAATTTAGACGTCCGAGTTACTTTGTGCCATTTGCTACAGTCACATGATACCGAACACGCATAATACAACTCATGACAAAGAATAACGCACTATATAGTATAACAGTAAGTAACCCAATGCTGTAAAATTGGCTAATAGCAATAGCAAAATATGTGCGCAGTCGTAATTGTTGTTGCATATTTTATTTCCAGATGTATCATGCGGCACATTGTGATACGAAATGGTAAAAAAAAAACGTTGGTGAAGGAAGTGAGCCACTGATTGCATGAAACGTTCAGAGAAAGATATTCTTACTCAGGATTCACTGCAATTGATAACTACACTAACACGGAGAAGATATTTCAAGGGTTAAGAACATGGGCATTGGGCATCAAAATGCAGTGAACTCACGCGACCAATGGGGATCATTAAATTTTACAATAAACGACACTTCACATGTGGGCGTGAACTGGCTTCAAACGCAAAAACGAGGAGCACAGCAAAAAGGATATAACTTTCTGAAAATTTTGATACTTATTAAAAAGAAAATCTGTATGAACTGGAAAACAGAATGACACGCTCTGTAAAACCGTTCTCAATTGCAACAAAATATCTCCGACAAAGACACTGCCACTGGAGAGAACACAAGGACTTGGTGCTTGCAATTCACCATTCACCGAAAATTCGGAAAGGAATGGAGCCAAGGCCTCGTGATCAAGGGGAACCAAGTAGAAGGTATTTGTTCTTCACGCCGAAGTTAGGTCCTCAAGTGCTGCCCAAGTTTCAGGGAATGTTGGGAGGAAGGCAGGCTTCAGTAGCCGCCAAATGCAAAGTGAAGAAGCTCCACTGCCTGTGATACGAATGCAAACCTTAAAAGTTTTCGCCCCGAAGTAAAGCAGAATGTACGAGAGGACGATGAGGCGCCCATAGCAAGGGATTCTTAGGCAACTTCTCCCGTGCTTTTGGTGAGCTAATTTTTTTCTTCTTCGTGCTGCAGGAGCATCGGCGGAGAAGGAGGGCAGTTAAGCACTCGCAGCACTGCTAGAGAGTAGAGCTAGATTAGTCTTAGTTTGGAGTTCTAACGTAAATATCTGCGGATACGATATGCTTTTTTGCCAGCTTCCTGCATTGTGTAGATCACCGGGTGTATGGCGGATAAACCAGAAGAACATTTATAAAAACAAAGAAATTTTATTTAATTTTTCACTGAAATTAAAAGTGATTGTTTAAAGAACAGCACTGCGTTCTCTGACGCAACCAACTGCGGAGACGAACACATTTTAACGTTTGACAGAACTATGGATTTTAACATTAAATTAATTTCCTTTTAATTAGTAGCTTTTTATGATATTAAATCATCTTTTCAATATTTTATATAAGATGCCGCCCAGTATTTCTTAATAGTCACATTTTACATATTCCCTGAGAAGTTGAGTACCTAAAGAGAACATTTTAACATATTTTAATATAAACCTAGCTAGATGAGAGTTTAGCTGTAAGAGTTTTTGCCTAAACACGAGAATAAGTGTGATATCTTCTTCCGTTGGGTGTAATTTCTCCGTTACACTTAACACGAATAAAAAATTACGGACTTTTCTCGTAGGTATTTCGACAGATAAACGGGAAAACGAGCACTACTCGAGACACCATCACCCGCCACGGCCTAGTATAGCCCGCCATCAAAGAAGCTACTCTATGTAAGGTTAGGTGAGCAAACTTAGGTTCGGCCGGCGTTCTATGAATTTTCAATGAAAGATTGGTTCACTTTGAACGTTTCCTAACTTTTTGATGCTAGGTTTAGTTTGCTTATTTACGATGTTTGCTGAATCAGTCATTGCCTCACCTAACATTATGAAGGGCAGCTGATTAGAACTTTACCAGAACCTGCCCTTGCCTCGCCTAACCGTGCACCCGGACGCTCAGGCGGCAAACTCGCCATTCGCTGTGGACGTTTGTGCACGGGCGTTGGTGTACGTGCGGGCGGCGTTCACGTTCGGCTGCTGTGCCTGCACGCTGTATCGCACATTACGTTAGGTTAGGTTAAATTAGGTAAGGTTAGGTTGGGTTAGGTAACGTAAGGTTAGGTTTGGTAACGCTAGGTAAGGTAACGTTAGGTAAGGTTAGGTTACATTAGGTAAGGTTGGGTTAGGTTACATTAGGTAAGGTCCCGTTAGGTAAGGTTAGGGTAGGTTTGGTTTGGTAGTGTTTTTTGGTGGTTATTGCCCGGCAAGAAGGCCTACTTGAATGCACGAATGGCTAGTTTGCCGCGAGTGCCTCCCGGACCTGGGTTCAGTAGAAGCCAATTATACTTAAGCCCCTCATTAGCCACATACAAATACACATAAGCCCCACTAAAATACACATAAGCCCCACTAAAACAAAAACCTTAACACTTTGTTAGCTAAGAAATACCGGGCTTTGCAAAAGTCCTGACCTGTTTTGTATTTTCAAAGTGTGAAACTCATTTCAAAGACTTGATGAAATTTATTGACAATGACTTTCCTAAACTATTTCAGATAATATAATAACTGGTAACAGTGTTCATTTTTATATATTGTTGGTAATGGAACCAAAATGGAT
>LQNS02278146.1:2349451-2391720 GCA_001587735.2 Parhyale hawaiensis | reverse complement strand
TGAGTCTGTCAGCATAAATTGGCAGTAACAGTCTGGCAGAAGAAATTGGTCGGTAACTGACGGAATCTGTCGTTCAATAACAGACAAGAATTTAGTATTGTCCTCCAGTCGGTGCTGTAAACAACCTTGCATGAGCTTCCGATGCCAGCAGCAATAAAAAGCTGTCACGGAAGGCGAGTTGTTTTCGAATTGCGTCGAGAGGCAAAAACACGGAGGTAAACAACGTTAGGATATTTACACGAACCCGAATTGACTGAGCGAATGATCATCAGATTAACGTTGATCGAAACGGAAGTGAGGAGAGAGCACAAATGGTAACGTGCTTCCGACGAGGTTATGTACACTAAATGGAATTAAAATTGTTTGTTTGCGAGGAATATAAACTGAAGGCTAGAACGGTGTGAGATATATATAACTTACTGAGACGTGATGACCCTTTAAACTACAGCTTTCCACTAATCCCAATGCAAAATAATTCGAATCAAAATCCTTGAAACTGCCTCAGTAATTCAATGTTTCATATATGTTCACAACTAGGAGGAAAAACAGTAGAAGGGTATTCACACGGCAATAAACACTAGTGCACAACGCATAACGCGTGTAAAAAATTTATATTATAAAAATTTCACTCGAGAAATTGAATATCAGCGTTCAGTTTACAATTTAGTTAAAGCACCTTTTCCACCATGCTGAAGGTTAAGGAATCCACTAGTCAATTTCTTAAAAACTAAATGGAAATAAAATTCAACTATGCCATATAGCACTATAAAAATTCAATACAACGTTTCGGCCTATTACGCTGGCCATCTTCAGGATTAAATGTTTTAAATGTCATCCATAAGTACAAAAGAAGAAAAATCAGATCATATTTGCCACAATAAAACTAAAAATGAAATCTAGATTGAAATCTAGATTTGAAGGTATCCTACTATTCCCTTGCGAAAATACCTACCTTTAAGATAGATAGGCACATACTACAAGCTCAGTGCACTGCTTAGCAGTATACATGTTATTCAGTCTTTAATTACTTTTCACACACAACATGCACAGTTTCGCTCAGATTATTCATACCTTAGTACTTTTATATCTGTGTTTACTTATGTGAGACTCTTTCGACGAAGGAAAATTTTAATAGGTGTAGGGGTATTCCAGATTGAGGCATAAGAACAGGGGTTCATAAAATAATTCTATATTTGCAATGTATTTAACAAAAAAACCTTGTTCAAATTATTCATGGCGCTTTACTAGTTAATTGCACTGCTCATATTGGCAACTGCTGCATCTAGTCTTTTGAAGTGCACTACTAAACGACTAGGTTCTTACAACTATCTGCAGTATGCTAGTATAACTCAAATAACTGCCAAAAATATTGTAGTTTTTAGAGTAGATAATTTTCATAAGAATTTACACACTATGGATACACAGTGTTCAACCATTTCTTCTTAGCAGTCCATGGATATGGAATGTTCACTGCTCTTACTATTTACTGGCTTATGCACGACACCATTCTCTTCTCCTATTTCTACGGATCTCTTACAACAGACACAAATGCTAAAATTTAATTGAATATTGTTGCAACGAAAATAAACAAAGAAAATTATTGTGGGTCATATTTTACGATAATTTAAAAAAAACTGTGACGAATTTGTTGTCTATGTTTGTTTAAGCTTCAAAAGTTAGATTACAGTTAAAGCTATTCCTAGCAACAGCTCCAGTAAGTAAAAGTCACGCATAGCATACGCTTGGTGTTAGTGCAGATTATGCCTTCCTAATTTGGAGCGTGCTCATTACCAAGCTCAGGAATTTAAGTAGAAAATATAGGCAGCAAATCTTGTTAAGCTACCAAGCACTTTCATATCGAGGAAAGCAAACGACAGCTGATGACCCTACTTCTTACCATGCAGTAAATAGGAAGCAATTAACAGACAAGGCTAGCTGGTAGTGACCAAGCTGCTGGTCAAGTAGTTTGCACGACCAAGCTCCAGTATAGTTTTTAAAATTCTCGCACAACTGAAGCTTTTAAGTAGTCCATTACGTTCAGGTTTCTACGGTTTTGTCCCTTCAAGTTCAATAATATAACTCAGAGGGCATATTTTTGGGTATAAATGCATCTGAGAAAGATTTTCTGAGTATTAGTAATTACAGCAGCCTAAAATTCTCTACGTGGAGAAGTAAGGTTAACACGTTCGGTAAACACGACACATGCCCTGGAGCGTGCATGGGCATTAGAGTTGGAGCATAACTCAATGCTAGTGTGTGACTCAAAGAAATTAGGCGACGCCGTCACCGCGCATTTGGGCGAGACTGCAATTTAACAGCGCTAGATAATTGCATTAGCAGCCAACAGGCCACCGCCAAAAGCCACTGGGAAGGCTAGTCGGAGGTCTACAATGACAAAACTTTTTGGAGCAAATGTATCGCAGGGTGTCAAGTTTTTTAAACACTTCAAGTAATGTTGTTACTGCGAGTAATCAGAATTTAGCCCCGCAGGTGTTTTAAGGTTAAAGCACAATGCATTAATTAGCACAACACGTAAAAGAAGCTGTTTCGGGGATATGAATGCTGGAAACATACACAAACATCACCAAAAACAGTGCTCAGAACAGATCAGAATCTAGCATGCAACAAGTTTCAATAACGTGAGTAAGAAGCCGTAAGAAAAAGCTCCTTTTAGAGTAGATCTGCTGGCAATGAACGGTGAAGTATCTAAAAATTACGGTGCGTTCACACGGCAAATATTACTTTAGAGCTTCGGAAAAATATCGGCGACAGGAAATAAAGGCTCTATATGCGTTAGGTCAGAAACTAAGTTCTTGCCGTTTTTTTTTATTCCAAAACGCTAAAAAACCGGCAAGAACTTAGTACCCAACTTAATTTCTAATTTCACAACACAATTATATGAATTATAGCAACTCAGTAACTTTAATAATTCTGGCATTAATTAGCACACCCAGAAAATCTCTTCAGCTAAACACAAGAGCAACAAAAACAACACGCGTAAGTTGCAGCAACACAGCCAGCCGAAAGTTTGCTCAATAGAGCGCATGCGGGCGCAAGATAGAGGCAGTACCAAGTAACAGGCAGCGGAAGCCCATCAATAAGCATCAATACTAATATCAATAGTAATCCTCACAACAATAGTATACGCCGATGCTCAAGCCAATAACCTTAGGAGCGTTTATAGGCGCTGGTTATTGGGTTCTTTGGTGCCGACAACAGCGTTGGAAGAGGACGCGACGCGCGCGGCTAGATGCGATGCATATATATACATACAAGTATACTGTATATCTGTAGCTCTTGTGTGTTGCGCAGTACTGAGCCGCTACAGAGTACAATAGTACCTCATACCTCAACATTAATCCAGTCTTTGAGACGTTTCGACTAATGAGACCTTCGATGCATAAACACAGTTCCGAGGTTGAAACAAATGCTTTCCTAGAGGCGGTTCATATAAAGAAAAGTATAATTAGCGCTTTACTCGAAGCTACTCTGTTCCTGGAGCTGGCTCGATTGAAGAAAACTATCATTTACAATAGAAGCCCTTAGAAAGTCGCACAGGAAAGCCAGCGGTAGGTATCGTGCTTTCAAGTACTGATAAAGCGCTCAAAAAGATAGTATGACGATTGTTATTGCTTCTGAATTCTCGCTTCACAGAGCGATTTGCTTGAGTAGTAAATTTTTACCCGACGAGGTCACTACTGCACGAATCAACACAATTCAATAAAAAAACATGTATATGCGCGCCAGACTTCTCGGTTACTTAATATGACATATATAAATAAGGGATCAAGTGCTAAATAATATGCCAACATCACAGAAATATTTTGAATTGCCGTAAATATTTCGAATTTCCAGAACAAAAGCTATATATAGTCGCAAAAACGTGAAACTCAGCAGCGATGGCACAAATTTTCCAAATAAAAACGAAAAATAACAGAACTGTATGTATGAGGTTATCAAAAAAGGACGTACAAGGAAGGAAGATGTCAGGAAGTTAACGAGAGGATAAAATCGATCAACGTATAAAATTCTGCAATTTTCGAATGGCAAACCAATAAAAATGCATCGACTGCCATCAGCTACATTTATTTCTAAAGTAAGGGCGCACACGCAGAAATAGTGTTCGCTTATACAACATGTCATAAAAGTTATGACCAAGTTCAACAAGATCCCTGAAATAATGAATGCATAGCTTTTTAATAGGATTCGTCACTCCAAAGGCATAGGATAGATTAATGTCTTTTAGCAAAAGAATAAAAACGGCGATTCTTCAATGAAAAAGTGCACTTTGCTGCAGTGCCCGAAAAAAAATAGCAACTTATGCAGTGAATAAGCGTCGTAAAAATTTTCTACAAATTTCATATCTAAATATAATCTGTATCAATATTGCAAGTAAACGATGCTAAAATTAAAATTAAAATTTACGAAACGTGATTAGCACATGTATTAAAGATTATTCTCTATACAACTAATGTACATAAGAAACTGCTGACAAGGAAGGATGTTTCAACAAATAGCAAGACATAAACTGATCATTTGAGATGTGGCTTAACTTAACAATCAGGTAGAAAAATATATAAATACCTAAATTTCCTTCAGGATTCCAAATTTTCCAGGCGAGTGTAGGCATACTGGGTGATGCACAAATGATGATTTATTAAAAAATTGCACACCCAACACATTGGGTTCCGGCTAAATGTCTTAACAGCGTTACTTTCGGAACCGTATAGTACAATAATTAATCACCAACCTCATCACGGTAATGCACGGTACGCAATTATCTTGCTCCTACCTACGTATATAATCGTAATTACATTTTCTCCAGTACACATACAATTCGCTTTGCAGCTCTGATGTACTTTTTCACATCGAAGCAAGAGATCTGCAACAAAAAGTCAAGGACGTAATTGGTATATCGTTGCAAAATTTTTGCAACATGCATCGGTCACGGACAGAAGCTCCAAGAAGCCTACAAAGTATGAAGCTGTTACTGGCTGGCCTCGGCGAGAAGCTGCCGCATCCAATAGGAAGCAACATTCGTTGTCTTTTGGCACTTCATTAGGATGCTCGCGCCGATATGACGTGTTTCACAATATTTACGAGCCATTGTAACAAAAGATGGAGCAATATGATACTCCTATCACGTGATCGTGCAAGTAATTCACCTTTTAAACTGATCATATAACGAGCAAGGTCGTAATGATCTAAAATGAGGTCGGCATCATCAAGAGTTACGGCCGGGAGGCGGGCGTAAAAAAAGCCTTGGTGCTCTATTGAAATACGAGGGGAGACTGGAATTAAATTTAAGGGGAGTCTTATTAGAAATTACGACCGCATCTACAGTGGCCAACCATCGGTCGACAATAAGTCGTCAAGTGTGAAAAATATATACTAGAACTAGCACTTACTATAGGTAAGTTTAACAACGGGTAACATCAATTTCATTTTAGAATTTGCAAAAAGAAGAAACTCGAGTTTTTCAGTTTAGTTAATACTGGAAAAATGCAGTGAAACACGACTAGAAGCTGCTTAGAAACTGGGGTTCGGAAACGGGTTTGGAGAAAAACCATAATAAGGCCAATTTTACTCGATAAGGTGAAAGCAACCCCTAGTAATACGACAAAGACAGCTAACTTTTATTTATTTTTTTAATTATGCACAGTTCAATGGCAACAGCAGTTCAACAATGGATTATGGTTTTACAACAGAACTTAGGCCTCGCGAAATCAGCATTAAGCTGCTCTAAAAGAGAAAATGGAAGAAACATACTGTATAGTATGCCAAGATAAACGTGGAACCCATGCACGAAGGTGTTCCCACACAGGATCAATGTGCATGGAAACAGCAAGTTGGGTAAGCTTGAAGAACTGAATAAAGTATCATTAATCGGTGTATGAAAATGGAAGGAAGCAAAGTAGGCACCAAAGACAGACGTCCCGAAGTCCTAGCTAATGGCAAACATAATTTACGTGAGGGCGCTGCTCCCCATAACTTAGGATGAGTGAACTTAACCTTATAGTCCATCCTATGTCCCCAGAGGAAGTACTATTACTAAAGCGTTCGACCAGCTATGAAATACTGGAATCATCACAACAATCTGATCTGCGATACAACTTCAAGAGAGAAAAGCATAATATATCGAATAAAGAAAAAATAATGACCACTATCAAGGTATGCGAGATTCTTTCGAGTAAATAGCATGCAATGTTACTGAAGTGATACTTTTTGCTAATTGAAAATAAAATCTCACGAAGAGCCACACACACACACACACGAGATCTAATGGTGTTGCTAGATTTTTGCTTGCTAGCTGAAAAAAAAAAACTCAGTCGAATTTCCGAGAAGATACTCGAAATGGAGCAAATAAAAAATAGGTAATCTTACCATGGGATACTAAACTAATAACGGCACTAAGTAGCATGCCAGTAATGGGTACAACAAATGTGCGCACAATTAGGCCCATGCCAGAGACGACGGCGACTAAATCTCAGTATGGAAAGTGTTGAGGAAGCTGAAACACAATATATATATTTAGTTAATCTGGTATGTCAGTTGTGGAGCGGCTAATTGCAAAAATCCACCAAATGACAAAGATAGGGACCTCAAGATGTGATAAAGCCAAGAATTAGTCAAATTATTCGGAGAGCTGCTGGCTGAGAGCCTCACAAAAGCACGTCTACAGCTCTAAATGCAGTCGTTATTGAACTATAAATCCTGAAGCGATGGGTAATTAGAGGAACTGAGAGCACTGCACTGACGCTTCTCTCAGTCTTGGTTTAGACATACGATGGGCGCCTCGCTTGTCCCGCTCCACATGCAGTGCAATATTATTGGCTTGCGCAGACAATGCGAATGCTGCATGGAGAACTAAGCCTGCACACGAATATTACTTAATAGCAGTACTCCAATCATGCAGTCAACGCGTTAGTTTTATGACCAAACCATGAGTTATTCAACCAAGTAGCAGAAGTAGTAGAAACAGCTGCTGTTTTAGGCCATAACTAGCATTCACTACCAATCTCATACGCACATTTTGTATACTTGGACAAAAAAGAGCTATCTTGAGAAGGTACAATGAATAAATGAGTTAGGAACGGAATAAGATACATGATAAATAGTTCAAGATGCTATACACGAATTAGTTAGCCACGCAACTACAGTTAGTTCGAACCACCACGTGATGCACAACGAGAACAAACTATATGATACATAAATCGTTATAAATTCAACGAGTCGGATATCAATTTCGATTAATGCTTTTTTATATAAGACAGGCAGAACTAACGTTAGTCCTTAACGGACGGACGCACACGGTAAATTTGAGACTTGAAAAAAAAACTGCTCTTACGAAAGCTGATGCTGGCGCTCTAGCATTAAGAGTAATAAAATAACATTCACTCACAGTTTTCAAATCGTTGGGAACAGTAATATTCAACAAGTCTAAATCAGATTATAGTAACAAGCCTTAGCAGTAAAATATACTAACACGGCATGAGCATATCATAGAAACAATTGGTGATCAGCTGTTATCAAATGCGAGTAGTAAGAACGAATCCAATCCATTCTCAAATATTCACAAGGAACTACCCAAGAGCAGCACTTACGTGGCGCTGCTTCTAGCCATTCTGTACTAGTCCAGCAAGCAGCTCTGCAACATTTTTGGCGTCACCTCTAAAACGTAGAGCTGCTTTACCAGGCATACCAAAAAACCGCAGTCTCAAGTCTTCACCTAAACAAATACCGGAGCACACTCGATCAGAGCGTATCACCCAAAGAGATGACATGTGGACGTACCCAGGGAGTCTTCAAAATGGTCAGTAGACGACAGCTCCACTCATCGAGTGGGTACACTAGAGATTCACTGCAGGGTTTTAAATTACATACATTAATGCACTCACAAGATAGTTCGGTTCGTTACTTCCACAATCACGTTTTCATTTAAGAGTCTAAATTTTTGTTCTGGTTTGTGCAATTATATCGACAGTGCGCTAGAAGTTAGCACCTATATATGCAAAACCTCAGCTGGCATGGAAAAGGAAAATTATCCTTAACTTGACAAAAAGCTAATACCTTATCATCCCTGTCGCCGCGAGTATAAGTCTCCAGATATGAAACAGTGTAACTGTATTTTATTTCTCAAGGTGCAGCCGACCATGCATGATTAGTTCATATAAATTGGCAAGAAAAGAAAGCCCGCATTATATCATATACTGAGCGAGTTTCAAATGCAACAAGAAAGAGACAACACTTGGGCGCATCGCAATTATATTTGGGGTATCTTAGCTCACATAAGTCATAAAGTTACAAAAATATACCACTGGAGTGATAAACTTACAATCAGCGTCATACTGAACTCGACAAAAAAAAAACCGTAGACCAAGCATCTTCGAAAACTACGAACAAAACCATTAAATTGTGTTGGTTGCACCGCGTTCATCTGAGTGCCGCAACCTAAACAGCGTCTACGATACAGAGCACTGCAAAAAAGTACCACAGATTGAGAAGGGTAAAGAAATGCTCAACAAGTCGTCGGCCACAGTTCGCTCAACAAGTAGTGGGCAAGAAGGGCCCAATGTGTGGAGCCATGGAGGCGGTAGCTGCAACAAGTTGTGTTACGGAAGCAAAAGACTGCAGGGTGGCCACTGAAGCGCAACAGGCTCATTATCGCGCGGGGCACAGGCGTTGCGGCACTGGGATGTTATATGTAGATACAGCCTTAAGGGCCTGTCTCGAAGACCTGTTCTGGCAGAATTATACGTCTTTTGTTCACGAAATAATGCAATCTCCTTGAAATTGTAGCACTTCAGACTCAGGCTATCAGAAAATGAGCTACAGAGAAGAACGTTACTTTTGTCAGACGTTAACTGACAAACTATGATAGAAGCTTTAGCTGAGTGTTGGAAGCGAATGCTGCTTACAGAGCAATTTTGACCCTTGGCAAAATTCTTTAAAGTTAACATACCTTGGACAAGCCTAAAATGCTGTAGACAAAGAACTTGGAAAGCATCAGAAGCAGTATGAAAGACAAGGTGCCGTTAACAATATAAAAATAGACTGGTTAGCAGAACGCGAAATGAACTACTGCCGAGATAATGGAGTAGAAATATCAAGAGTAGATAAAAGAACGTAAGGAGGAACTTAATACAAATTAATCTCCTTCATCCCAAAATTCGTTATTCTAGCAGCGAGCTTACAAATGCAATATACTTACTACGATGTTCTTTTCTTATAAAAGCTCCCAGTTCACTGAATATATATATACTACATTGGGAAAATAAGACCGCGGGATTTATAGGTGAACTTCTTAGTGCTTACACGCTTAAGAAAATGAAATATTTCGAAATGATCTAACTGACCCACACGGATAATAAATGCAAACAGATCCCTGTATGAGTATTAAAGCTGAAAAAGTCACAAAGGGGATGCCCATGCAGTTGATGTGCTGCGCAGCGACACAGGTTTTCCTAGAAGTTTACTATCTTATTTCGCTACGGCTCTGTGAGCTCGAACACACGTTGCTGCAGCTGCAAAAGTCACAATCTATACTAGACGGTAAGTTTTCACTACTTAAATACGGACAAATGCGAATTATAATAATAAGTGCACCTATTGAAGTTTCCTTTCGAGAAATATAATCCACACTTCAGAATCACACAACTTTACAGAAGAGTATGTTATCTTTCGTTAAGGTTTGCTTAAATCCCTCTTGAGAGGATTTAAAACACTAGCAGTTACTATTATTGGGAATCAATTGATTTCTTAGTGGTAAAAATCACAGTTACGATTTAACTATCGTGTATTCAGGATAGGAAATGAATAGTTTGACAACAAAATCTATACATAGCTATCAAGCCATAACATTCAAACTGCTAGCCGAGCATCAAAATTCCGGTTCGTGTAATTTATAATACTATAAAAATTGAATAAAAATCGGTATTTGGTAGCACTGTCTAATGCGGTTTTCCCATAGGGTAAAATCGAGTCTTGTTTTCCAAAATAGCTTTACCTGTTGTACTTAAGATACATTATATATGATACAGCTGTCAATTTGTGTATTGAATTTTTACGGCCTAGGACAACAATAAACTGCTGTGCATATCGCATAACATATTAAAGATGTACAAATATTTCGTGCAAAAGTAGAAGGTGAAAGGCGAAACGAACTTGATACACACAAGGGAAATAGTTACCTACCTAGCTGATACCCGCCGAGGTGCCATTTTCTATATCCAAGTATACAGTTCTTATTATAGTTAGCATAAGTTTGTTAACCACCAATTTTTTTTTCAATATATTCTCATCAGAATTTTTTCGTTACACTCGGAAATAAAGTTCAAACGTCATGTATTCAGGGCAGACATATTTAATAGAAAAATAGATCATATGAAATTTGCTCACCTCTTAAAATAGCTCCCATTTCGTATAGAACTACTTCGTATAAGATGATACAACGCAAAGAGACGAATCTCTTCAGTGATCGAAAAGTTTGTATCAAGCTACATTATATTTGTAATATTTGTACCCATCCCAACAACAATGTTAGTACGACAATGTTAATAAGATATAGATGGAGTAGTAAACTACAGAGTGTAGGCCTATCCTGTAATGAAGTTTAAATAGAGAGAATTTCTAACTAGGAAATTTTGCCTCTAGTTAGTTTTAACAGCATATATAATGTACAACGACAACGAACATATATGTCAGTATTCCGTTTAAAGCAACTCGCTTTTCTACAGCGCAAGCCAACACAACGCAATACAACAAATCCACAAACAAGGCAAAAGTCGGCACAAAAAGTGTTCTCTCTACGCATACAAAACGATAAGATGACACAGTTGATACAGAAGGGACTGCTGCAGATAATATCAACAAGCAGCTAATAGAGCTATATAATAATTTCTTTGAATCACAATAATGTCACAGTGAAGACGATCTAATCTAATGCGTTTAAATAAAATCAGTGATGGCCCAGATTGAGGGGCAAGAAAAATACTGTACCGTACTTCTTAACTCCCTATAGTTAGAGTCCCTTCAACAGTAAATGACAATAAAGTTATCGCGCAAAAACATTTTTTTTTGCAATTGGTTTCATCTGTATGATGAATACTTCAGCTCAAATTCTTTCATCGGGGTGAATGAGGGCTGTTCAGTCGAAAAAAAGTGCCCGTGGCGACTGTGTTTTCCACATTATATTCTACATTATCCTATCGTCATAGATATTATTTTTGTTGTCAAGAAGAATTCTATATATAGTTATGATACACTGAAGTTCGCAGATTGTAAACATATTGGTAGACGAAGAAAATTGTTCTATAAGTATGCAGTTTTCAATGCTCCTATATACGGACTTCTGAGTTAGAGGATATAATTCCGAGACATAGTAACAAGAAAATACATGTAATATAGAGTAGCACACAATACGCGTTATCGCTGCAGATATAATTAGTAAGGCTCTAAAATTTTTAAACTGTCACAGAAGCGCACTTACTTTTTTTACTTTAATGAATGTAGCTATAAGCTCTACGAAATGGGAGTATATTTATGGATGAAAACACGTTCATATTTATCGAAAATGGTTGTAATGAACTACCTAAAGTTATTTTGGATTTCCAGCAGAAAATAATGTAATCAGCTTCTCTCGCATAATTTAGCAGCACGAATAAAACAACCACTAGTGGTGACTGCTCTACGGCGGGAAACGCTACTAAGTTTAAAAATTCTCCGCAGTTCGCTTGCACAAGCATCAAGTTTTAAGCCACAAATATGAGCGTAAGCTGCTGCTCTCTCTGACACACATCGTGCCGAGGCGCAACTTATTGATTTATTTTCGCACAACCAGAGACAGGGAGGAACTTTTTGTGAACAGGAACGCAGGAACAGGAACGCTCCGGCGCGCAGGGTAACACGCACGCTACACGCAAATAGTTAAGCTTAGCGACTTTACTGCTAAATTAATTCAAGATGAAACCCTTCTTAAATCAAATTTTACTCGTCAAGTGCCACCGAGCAACTTGTAGAATAACAAGAACTTCAGAAGTGTTGGCTCAACATTGCTACAAAAAGTGAAATACTCGGAGGCGTTAAACGTACGTATATGAGACTGCCAACATTCAAAATTTAAAATGAGCGTGAAATAGTGTACCAAAAATGTGAATCCGCCACTTTACGTCTCGCGATGTCAGAAATTATGCACACTTCAACTAATGAAAGCAAACAGTCGCCCCGCAAGAAAGAGATGAGTATATATACAAAGTGCGCTACGATAGAACAAACACACAGTAGCCACTGTTAAATTTCCACTCTGCGCAAAAAAAATAGAAATAAATAAATAAATCTCGTATAACACTATATAATGCCACAGAGCCATAACCAAGCTTGCAATTACTAAGACTTAAAGTAGCGTACATGAAATGGAAAATGACATTTTGACAACTTGTGAGTAGCACACGATAGGTGAATTCACCAAAGAAGTCCGTCATTTCAAACAAAACAAGTATTTAAAAAAATATGCACAGCACGGTAAGCAGTAGAGCAAAGTTTTAATGTGAAATGACGGTCTATAATGACAAGAGTTAACAATGATGTTGTAGTATTTTGTGTTTGTTGCGAAGTCCGGTTAATGGAAACTTATTGAGAAAAAAATGCACTTTGCATAGCCACTATTAAATAGCGCGCATAATATCAGATGAATTTATGCTACACTTGAGATGTGGAAAATTTATTTCATAAAACTGCTGTACGTGGAAAAAAAAGACGGTAATATCTTAGTGAATAAAATCAGAGAGACAGTAATACATAAAACCAGGGTATATATGAAATAGTATTCAACGTAATCGACAATTCAAAACAATAAATTTTTTATAAAATGCCACAAAATTATTCAATAAATGAATGGAATGCCCTCAGTCCTTCTCTTAGGCATAGCTGACCAAAAAAAAAAAAACAGATTAGGACAGTAGCTAGGTTCAATGTCAAGCAAATCAGAAACATGTTCGGCGTTCTTATAATAAACTGTATGAGAGCTGTCGATTAAACTAGACCGAAATGTAGGTAGTTAAGTTGCGAACTGCACGCTAGTTTTGTAACAGCATTTTCTCCACGCTGGAGGAGAACATACACAGCAGAAATACGGTACGAATACGCGTGTATGACAAGCAGGAACCTGCTGCAGAGTTGCATGCTGAAATGTACGAAATGTATGAAAGGAAAGTCAGAGTGAGAAGTAGTTGACGTTTTACAAATGAAGCATTTAGGTAAAAATATAAATAAAAAGCATAACTGCGCTGACTAATCAATGAAAGAAGTTACAAAATACATAGTTTTGCGGCCATTAAGGTTAACCAGATATATGTATTCTTCCTTGCGACCAATATCAAAATGTATTACAGGCATGTAAAAAATATAGAATATGAGCATCTGGAATAATCAGTGCAAAAATTATTCGCTCGATACGAAGAGTTTATTTACTGGATGTGAAACTTTTTTTATTTAGAAAAAAGAGCAAATGNTAACCAGATATATGTATCCTTCTCTGCGACCAATATCAAAATGTATTACAGGCATGTAAAAAATATAGAATATGAGCATCTGGAATAATCAGTGCAAAAATTATTCGCTCGATACGAAGAGTTTATTTACTGGATGTGAAACTTTTTTTGTTTAGAAAAAAGAGAAAATGTACGGTTCAATTAATGGTAAACATGGTTTCAGGGACGCGGTCATTTAGTTATATGCATTACACATGTGGATTTATCACAGTTATTTGGAATAATTTGAACGAAACATTAGAGTAAAGGGAAACATTTGTATAAAAGTCTGCGGTGGAAGTTACTACTGATATTGGAATATATGCAATAATATATGCCGACAATAGGTAATAGCTACAGAAGATATATGGGTGATAATATAATTGAAACAAACTACCTCTATGTAAAATTTGACGAGAGAAGATTCAAGTAAATATTTCTACCTCGAGACAGGTAAGACACGATACAAAATTATCATTAACATGGGTACTAAAAATATGTCAGGTTTGACAAAAGTTGGTCAAGAAAGATGATATCACTTGTTTAATTTGAGATATTTAAGAAATATGGGCATATGCATATATTCTGAAGGTACGGAAGGTAAGATGAATTTAAATATACAATGAAAGGTCAGTTATGATTTCGGTTGCGGCGTAAAGTTATTATTATTATTATTACCTGAGTGATGGTGGAGTAGTGGTAAAGTTGTGGGCGTACTTCGGTGACGAGAGCCATGGGTGCAGTCAGGTGACGATAAAAGGCAATTAGTTGTAGAGAGAAGAAGGCAATTTCGTAATACTTTTTTGATTATCTTCGTGTTTCTCGTTCACTATTCCGCCTCCAGTTTTGATCAGTTCAGTAGAGCGAAACTCACAGACACAGGCAGTAAAGAAAGAAAAACATCGGTACTTCAACCGAAAGCTTAAATCTATTTTGATTCAATCTTGACAGGTGGAAAAAGTAAACACGAACAAATTGTGCTCCCGGAAACTAATGGATATATTTATATATATCCTTGAATATTTGTGAGATGAAAGGAAGCGAGCAGCAAAGCTGCACAAGTCAATTAGTAATAAGAAAGAAACCGGTCAGTTCGCAGCGATAAAAAGAATAAATTCTTGCTAGACAAGCGCTGCAAGTAAACTTTCAATTGAGCTGTCGTTTCAATTGAAATAAATTAAATTTAGACTTTCAATCCGTGGCTGAGCTCGGAGCTGCTTTGTTTTGCTTGAACCAAGCGGCGTCTTTCAACCTGTTGGTGCTTCAACGCAAGCAGCCGCAGAAGACGTACTCAGAACGACAGCCCAAGGGCAACTGAGGGAAGAAAGGCTACAACACAGAGAATTGGGCGGGACAAGGTGCACGCTTCAGTCACGCCCGCTGACCTGGCGTCCCGCCTTCGACTGCTTTTCTTCTAAGGAAGACTGCAGGCTCGGTGACCCAAGTCACGCCCCTTTTTACCCTCTCAGACAGCCCATTTCCCTCACTGGCCCCTCCCATTATCCCTCTAGAAGCATGCATTTTACCCTAGCTACCGACTCTAGACTGCACCTGCACTGCTCATATGACCCATTATCATCTGAAGATTTGTTTCAAACATTAGACTAGATTTTGCTAATGAGTACAACACAATTTCCCTCGGAAGTTCCACCCACTTTTCCATCGGACACCACCCACGACTACGGCAAGCACCTCCTGTTACCCTCGGCGGATCACCTCAACAAGAGAATGAGAACAGCGCAGGCGCGTCAGGTTCTCTCTCGATGAATACAAAGACTGGCGCGAGCGTTAAAGGGAACACTATGCAAGAAAATGCACCTAAACAGATGCTCAGTTAATGTTGCTACACAATGAGGTGTCTCACTGGGCTATTTATCAACGTTAGGCTTCAATCGCACAAAACGATGCAACAGTGTTTCCGTTTTCGCCCTCCCAGGCTCATCCAGCCTTTTGTAAGAAAATGAAGCTATTGAATCACGATGGGCAGGAAATCCAAGCTCAAGCTTACTCTAACAATGAAAGCATAATCGAACAACTTTTTAGAGCTAATAAAATAATATCGCACCCATATACGCACAATGCCAAGTACTCTCAGAAACCAGCAACAAGAGTGAAATGACGAATACCTACCTGAAGTACACCCCTCTAGTACCGGTGTACAAATGAACCTGAAAACCTATAAAAAAAGATTGAACAAAGTAGGGGTGCTTGCTGCTGGAGAAGGTGTCTTTCGGATGATCAAAAGGCGATGCCTCAATTTTTTGCAGAAATGATTGCGTACGAAATACTTTCATGCTCTGTTAAGACTATTTTTGACTCTCAAATAAAATTTTTATTTTTTAACAACATTGAAACCTTTTGTCAATAAATTGGTTACTGTGTTCCAAACTACACGCGCAAAATAGGGCGAAAAAAAAACTTTTAGAACTGAACTTATGGCAACACAAACAAATACTACATGCAAATATTTTAAATTTATTGCATTGTTTCAATTAATGAAGGTCCACAATTTAGTTAACTCCTACTAGAAGTAGAAGGTAAATCAGCTGTGAGTGCCTATGTGCGCTGATGGTAGCTCTCCATGCATGTGGTGGCGAAGCTATATGGCAAAGACAAATCTTCCTTCCTACGGCGGGTGGCGTGAACAAAAACAACTGGACCTTGTCCGAAGCTCATTTTGGGTGACCGAAGAGTGTTGATAAAAATGCATCACGTTTTACAGCTTAAAAGATTCTATATTTTGCCCAGCACAACCAAGGCCACCAAGGCAACTGTTCTGGAGGTGGCCTCGGCACAACTCGGTGTTGCATGTACACTGTCACTAGGAGCACATGTTTCCGTGTAAATATGCACTTCCAAGGCAGTGAAAAGTAAAGTAAAATTATTTTCAGAGGTTTTATATATATGGTAACTTGGGAAGACGGCCCTTGAACGCCATAAATCAATACCGTAGATACATATATAGTCAAACATTAGCAAGTGAGATGCGTGCGTAGACAATATAGGAAACTCAAATCAATACAAAATCAAATTGATCAAAAATCGATACCAGTCACAAAGGTAAGGTACTTGGCGATACAGAAAAGTAGATAACTTGCCTTATGGGCAGTTAAAACCTTTCCTCATGTGACATTTGCTATTAACCTGTGGTAGTATTGGCAAAAAACATATATATAACATGCAACCCTACTTCAGATAGGGTAGGGGACTTCCCCATTGAAATGTGAGCAAGTATTGCAACTGAAATCTGTAACATACTCTCTCAGTAGTATCCAAACTAAACTTTCTTTTCCCTTAGACTATTAGTGATGTGCCCAAAAGGGTAATATCGAAGCGACTGAGTTAACACGAGCAAACAAATGAGTTAACGATAAAGTGAAAGTTCGCCCAGTCTCTTGTTATTAATCAAAGACGTATACAGTTTACGAGGAGACCGAAGCTCCAGAACGGAAAATAAGTTTCACCTAACCATAAAATTATAAGCGTTGGTACTATTCTTCTTACGATACCTTCCAATACATATGAAATGTCGCACTTTGCATAAATGAACTTTTATAAAACTTTGACGGTACGTTAACGTGCCTAGAAATGCATCTACATTGCAACAATTGAGGGTACATAATATTTGTTACGCACACTTTGTTATAATGATAGAAGAAAAAAACAATTCTCGAGCGCGTAAAAAACTTCATCCTAAACTAAAATAATTTTTAGCTGCCACGTCTCAAATCTCTACAAGGCAGCCAAAAACGCTTCGTAGGGAACAGCACTGTCGAGGTAACTATATCTGGTCACTTGCCCAATAAAAGGTCAAACAATCCTTCACTGTATGGCTTAATCTTCTCTTTTTCGTAAGAAGAACACTACTTTATAGGTAAGTGTCAAACGTGATGAACCATGCAGTGCAAGGATAGATATAACGACATAACACTAGCTGGGTCTGTTGGCTCATAATAAAGAGCTCATAATTATCATTATATAAATAAAGAGCTCAATACAATTCAATAATAAGCCAGTACTGGTCTATACTTGAGACCCAATTGCGAGGGCAGTAAAGGCTGCAGATCTACAGCGGCCCCTGGTCATTGTTACTATTGTGGTCGCTAAAGGTCGCGATTCCCACCTACATGGATCAAATGACACGTAGGCACTCACTGTATGACAGTCTATAGACGACATGTGCAAAGCACTATGTGTCCGTTGGTTCAGCTAGTAGTCTGAATATTGGTTCACGGCCAACTGGTAATTGAGAAGAGTATAACGCGTGATATCATTTCATTGACACCATTTCTTGACTATCAACGGCCCGGTGGTCTTTAAATGCTGTGAGGTATGACATCATTTTATTGGCAACATTTCTTTGACCACCAACTTCCTCAAGATGTAACTACCGTATATGGACAATTCTTAAACCCTCAATTACATAACGGAAACGAAGATGAAAACAAAAAGGTAAGCCGAGTCCCAATAGTCTACATTTCATGGACTCAATAAACAGACGCAATTTGAAAGTTCATCAAAATGTACCAAAAAGTGTCGTGTTCAACTCTTAAAGTTACTCTATATGCACCAAATGAAATGTCGGTTTCTCGCAGGAATAGCATTATCGAAAACGCCTTTTAGAAATGACGTTGGTCCTTTAAGGGTAAAATCGAGATGCACTTCTGTGACTATACTTCCTTTTGTTTATCGCATTGCTGGACACAGACTCCTGGTCATAAGTGCAGGACTAGTTGAAAACTAAAAGAAAAAGTCTATTTTCTGTGGGTAGACTTTAAATTTTCCAACTAAAAAGTTACTAAATTGTAACGAAAAAGGATGAAGAAGGCAAACAAATTTCTGTCAATTTAAATAAAAAAACGTATAATTTAAGTGATGAGCTTCCCAGCTGGTCAAACTTTACGACCAGTACCGTTAGTCAAAAAGTAGAAGCACTTTTTACGGTGATGAACTCAACAAAATAATGAGTAAGTAATGAGTAATACCTCCATTATTTTTCACAACCTGAAAAAATTGTAGTACCATGTTTTATAATTGTGAGGGCTTTCAAGAGGTATAGGGAAGATTATCCATGCGGTGGTGATGGCATTACAAAAATTATATACTGTCGTAGATTGTTGTCCATTTCTGTAGACGTTCCTTATCGTCCATCCCAAACATTTTGTCAGAACCAAATCTGGAGAACTAGCGGGATAATTGAAAAAGGGACATCATTTTCCTGAATGACGTCTAGGTCAGGTGGGCATTGTGAATTTCTACATTATCCTGTTAAAAACATCCCATCACGTAGACGAGGGCCCTCTAACGCAATGGAAGCTTTGAGCAACATGCCAACACAACCAGCCGCTGTTTGACGTCCCTGCCCAACCTGAAATTCCATTGTATCGCGGGAGGAAAAGGCACGCCAGTACATGAAGGCAACTCCGCCTACCTCCGCCACTATGCCGCGTAGAATACATCGCAGGGAGCAACTCTTTGTCGTACCAGTATTGTTGAAAGTCATCAGGACCGTCTAGATTAAACTTTTCTCGGCAGAGAAAATTCGGTTCTACTTTCCAATATCCCATGTTTGTTGCTCCCTGGCACTCTCTTAACTTAATGGTTTACTTTGTGACGTAGAAGCAGACGAGGCCCTGGTAGACGATTTACTTCCGCTCTCTTTTGCCTCAGCAGTCACCTTATGGTTACGGGCCGGCAATCAGCATCAGTGAGTCCATTAATCCGTCTCGAAGCTCGCCCCAATCCTGACGGACAAGTCTGCAGATTTTCCTATATAATGGTGCTGAAAATGCCTGGTTTGCCACTGGATTTCGCTATACCACAACTGTCGGGATCTTTCTGGAAGATACAAACTACTGTTTTACTGTGTTTGACCTAAGCTGCTTATTAAGTAGCTCATCGACTTGGCGCTATTCAAAGGATAGTTTACTGTCAATGGGCACAGTGACACCTTTACACCGCGAGTGACAATCTCGAACTGAAGGGAAATCTATGAATATCCTTACACTTAGACTTTTGTGTCACTTCGTCTTAAATGTTTGATTAGCTGGGAAGCATCTAAGTTACTCAACATTTGAATATTTTTATATTAAATCGAAGAGACAGAAGTCGTTGGCCTTCTTCAGCCTCCACCTTTACAAATGAGGTATCTTTTGTTAGAAACGTTGTTAAGTCTACCCATGCAAAACAGTGTTCTTAACAGTTATTCGGTTGGTCCTCAACTTATGACCATGAGTATTTTCTCTCGCACAAGACGGACAAAGGATCAGCAGTAACTTAAACTGCAGCTGTTCAAAGAAGATTATATGGTGAATAACTTCCATGGTGTTACAGAGCGGTCAGATTCATGCACAGAGTGAAGTGAAGAAGGCAGTTGTCTGAAAATAAGCACGCCTTACTGTGTACTGGTCGTAAATACTTCCTTTCGCATGTGCTGATCCAAAGACAACAGCAGGCTATGCTTAATTTCTCCAGTGAATGAAACGCACTAATTTAACCTAACCTAGAGACAATACTGCGTGCAGGCTAATGCTATACGGCAGTGCGAACAAATAATGATATATGCATTATGCCAAGTCCCACTTTGACTGCGTACAGGATGTTCATCAACCACAGTCCGCAAAAGCCTAAAATCGAGTGAATCGGTTGGAGGGAAATCATTGAGGGAAAATTTAGGGATCGATATCGGCCAAGCCAACACGGAAACTTGAGAACGATGAAGCTCATTTTCATTACCGAACATACACATACGCCGTATCAGCTGCTGAAGTGTTGCCTTCTATGCGATTGCTCACTTCACTGGATAATGTTCTTTATGTGTTATATAAACACTAGTGGCCCATGCCGTCATTCAAAATGACGGCAAAAAATTAACGCTTCACCAAAACCCCCACCGTCTTTTGAGCTTCCTCATTTTTCCTATATCTAATACTGAAAAAAAAAAAGATTCCAAGGCACTCAACTTTTCTTTTTGCCACAAGGGCAAGCAGACTGAGTTCTATTTCTCCCGTATCTAATACCGAAGAAAAAGATTGCAAGGTACCCAACATTTTTTTCGCCTAAGAAAAAGATTGCAAGGTACCCAACTTTTTTTTTTCGCCTTTTGAAATCTGAATTTTCTCCTATCATATTCCCATAGAGCGTGACAAGAAAGATATAAATAAACAAATAAATAAAAACACGACGTGAATTATTATATAGTATATAGTATATTATATAGTTATATAAACATGCGCAATGGCACAGTAGTGAAACACAAAACAAAAACAAAATTTAAAATGAATGAGCAAGGTAATTGGAAAAAGTACACGGTTTTTACTCCAGAAAATATTGAAAACTGACCATCAAAGCAATGATATCTATAGCTGCAGCCTATCGCGCGTAATTCATCAGGTGATGATCGAACTTTTAAACCAACATCACTTTGTATGAAGCATGCCTCATCAGTATTAGCCTTCAGGGCACTACAATATTTTAAAAATAATTGTGCACATACTTCAATAGCGTTTGCTATACAGGAGAGCGGTGTTTCATAAACGTCAGAAATATAAAACTCTAACATTTGTTGCATTTAGTAATTGGCCAATGAATACATTGTGATAGCCTATACAGGTGAACCTCATATAAGGCAAGGGATGCGGACCAAAATATGTGTACCTAATGCGCGAAGGCACCTTGTATGAGAAACTAAGTTATCCTTTTTTCAACAGACGTTAAATTAAGGGAATGGTGCAGCTGAAAATGCTGAAATCCTCGATATTTCTTTTCACACAGTAGCTATGCATCAGACAAACAGGTAAAGTTTTAGGTAGCCAGTGCAACCCTAAGGTGGTAGAACAAGGGCTTGGGGTGGGGGAAGTGCGCCTTTTTCAAAAATACATGTTATGACTTCATAAAGTTTAAATTATTATTGAGCCGATCTTCATGAAACTTGGTAGAGATATGTAAAATAGGAAAAAAAGTGAGTTAGACTCGTGCACTTTTTCCCATTTTCGCCATAGAAAACGAGTTATTCAAAGAAAATGAGTCTTACCATTTCTTTTAATAACTCGTTTTTATGTAGAAAATGGGAAAAGTACACGAGTCTAACCCACATTTTTTTTCGAGTTTACATATCTGTACCAAGTTTCATCTAAATCGGAACAAAAATAAAAAACTTTTTCTGAACCCTTAAGCAGAAATCCTATTTATAAAGAATATTTTAAAAAAGTTGAAAGAAAAAAATTGTACTGTGCCGAAAGAAAAAAATTGTACTGTGCCGATTTGAATGAAACTTGGTGCATACATGTTAAATCTAAAATAAATGGGGGTTGGACTTATTTTTCCATTTTCCGCAAGGAGAGTTACTCAAAGAAAACGGGAACATCGTTTCCCCTGTTTTTCTCACATATCTATTTTCGCTAAAATGCACACATTGAAATCCCTATTTCTTCGGCAGTTTTTACCCGATTTCCGTCATTCAAGGGTCAGAATAAAAGAGAATGTATCACCTAATTCGTAACGTATCCAGGTTTTCAACATTTTGTTTTTAAATATTTTGTACCAAAGTTTTTTTTTAAATATCGCAGAAAAATGAAAATTCAAATATAATTTCAAAACTAGAAGGAAACGAAGACAAGTCGATATGTTAGTGGCATCTACTTGCATTAGCAATGTTTAGAATCAAAACTAAACAAAATCTAAAGAAAACTTTAAAAAGAAATAGAAAAAATAAATAAAAACTGAAAATTATTATGTAATTTCCAAAATATCAAAATAAAAAAAAAAATACATGAACAAAATAGTCTCAGAATCACGTTTTTCAGAGTATCAAAATTTCAGGCAAATCGGACCGTCAATAAAAAAGATGACCCAAAGCCTGCACGGCCCCTTAGAGGAAAACGGTGCACTGTATGATATATTATAAAAGCTTCAGAATACGTACTAGTACTGTAAATCTAAGAAAATTAAACCTGCATGGGTGACACCCTACCTACATGATACAAGCTTCACATGCCTTATATGAATACTGGCTGAAAACTTCATACGAGAAACCCCTTGTATGAGTGCTTTATACAAGGTTCAGCTGTGCATATTAGTGATAAAAATTGATGCTTCATTGTTAGATGTTCCAGGAGCACGCACGATGGGTCGTGCAGAAAAGAAAAAAATTAGTAATAATAAGACTAGGAAAGAGACAAAGAGGACAAAGAAAAAATCTAACAGGTAACAAACAGGTTACGGTAGCGCTTTGTGCGTGGTTCTGCTTCCGCATACTTAACAATGACAGTACCCAATGAAATTATCTACTTCGTTTAGTATATCGATATAATTCTAATATCGTGAGCTGGTTAAGCTTCCCTGTCGGGTACAATAGCGTTTCAATCGAGGGCAAGAAAGAACTAAGTAGGATATGTAGAGTAAAAGTGGAAGCAAAACTAACTAGAGAACTCTGAGAGCGCATACCTCCGCCAAGCAAGACAACGGTAACAAAAAATCTAAATTGATTCTGAGACCATGATTTTCTTTGTATCAACACCAAAATCTAATCATTTGTGCCTTTTACTAGTGTTAACAATTTCCATAATTTTTTTAAAGATCCGTGCATGAATTTTTGAGTTATGCTGCCAACAATCATTATGACAAACATAAGTCAAACACACTTACGGCACAACCGATCATCACCAAAATTTAGTCACTTGTGTCTTATAACATTACTAACAATTCCTGTAAAGTTCATGAAGATCCATTCAAAATTTTTTTCAGTTATTGAGCAAACAAGGATAGAATCAAACACAGCGACAAACATATGAACGAACAAACAGATCATCACAAAAAATTTGGTCATTTACTCTTTGTGATATACTTAACAACTATTGTAATTTTCATAAAAATCCGTCCATAACTTTTTGAATTATTGAGCTAAGAAAAAACAGGCAGACAAACAAACAGACGAACGGATTTTCACCAAAAATTAATCGTCTGTTACTGTTAATATGCCTGAAAATCCCTGTAAATTTTGTAAAGATCCGTTTGTAACTTTTTGAGTAATTTTGGTGACAGATAAAGAGACAGACAAGCACGACAAATACATAACCCTGGCAGAGGCAACATAGATCATATATTTCTCATATGGATGCCATGTCCCACACATTTAGGGCATACAACCCTGAGGTTTTCATTCTTTAATACTAAAATAAAAATAATACTTAATACTATTATAAGACAGAGAGAAAGAAGCTAGGGCAAGATGTTGTGAATTTGTAACGATAGGAACGTTTGCAAGGATTTCAGTGCAGGGTGAAAAGTGGAAAATGAAATTTAGAAGATACAGACCAGTTAACCATTTTTTCTACTTCAAAAGTGAGAGGGAAACAGACAAAGGAAATACTCCAAGTCTGCAACCTAGCCGCAACATTGTTTGTATTCCATGTAAGACAAAGAATCAAGAAATTTAGAGTTTAAAGACATATTTTAGTTACAGACACGATGCGCATTACGAAATTGATTTAATTCTTTGATTGTGACTCGGTTATATGTAATGGACAAGAATTTATCTGCGTATGCGCAGTATCCTGAAGGATCCTGTCTTAAACCTAATACGGAGAGAGAGAAAAGAAAAATCGACAGTTGGTATGGAAATATACTCTAGTAGACAGCTAGTGTCTGCCCGTTACACATGTACCTAATATAATTACAGTATAATTATTATTTTTTTTTAGCAGAGAAAGATGCTGGTTTATGTTTGTCCTAGACATGTGAAAAAAATCATCATTAAAATAGAATGGCTAGTATTAAAAAATATGGTGCTTAGTATTGCACTTAATATGAGTACTATTGATACGCGAAAAATTTCAGTGCAGATTTCTATTTGTAAGTGAGAAAAGATATAGACCATGCGAAGTTTTCCCCAGGATCGAGTGACTGTCGCGCTTGTTGAGCAAATTGTTTGGCACAAGTATTCGAATTCTCAAAATGTGATTGTGTCATATTGGTGAACTGATTGAAATCAGTCGTATCCTGTATAGGAGCAAGCAAGGGATCAGTAGTTGGAAATGGAGAAAAATAAGAGGATCATTAAGAGGCTAACAAAAATACAGGAAAGAGAAAGGAAACACAGTAGGATGGAAAGCAAAAGAAACAAGATGAGTGCCGGTAAAAGTATGGGAAAAAGATAGGAAACAAAGAGGGCTGGAAAGATATCCCGATCGAAAGTCTAGCATAGGCTGAGCTAACCTATAAGTCCTCTTTGGGGGAGGGCGAAGCTAACTTACCTATCCCCATAGCCCAACCTGTGCCACCTATGATAGTAATTGATACTACTCGTTATTAATTCGGTAATTAAACCGTGAGCACAATGACTCAGAAATTTTTTACATCAACATACGCGCTACTAGTTTCACATAGCGACTGGGTGAACACCAAGAACGCTCAAAATCGGTCAACACAGAATACGACTTGAGCGGGCAGGATCACACAAGAGCAGAAATTTTTCGACACAATTACTACCAAATGAATACCTAAGGAGTACAATTGTTTTTTTTTTTTACCAGAATTGACTACACTGCAGGAGATTCACACTGGCTTCTTATATATATAAAAATGAAACACCCTATAGACTAAAAATATGCATATAAATTTGTGCAAGGGAAAAGAACGTTAACAGGGTACCTTCTTCAACACAAGACCAAGGTTCGAACATAGACGACTTTTTTTCTGAAACAGGGAAAACTAATGGAATGATTACGCATCAAGGATGCTTGACGCTGAATACCCGTGCACATACTAACAGTGCAACAGCACAGGCTGGCTAAATGTAGTGAAAAAAAAAACAATTTTCGCAGAAATCAATTAATAAAAGTTAGGCGAAGCAAGGTTTACACTGAGTTTTCAGACAGTGGAGGACTCAAATAACCCGGATATAACAATAAAAAGGTATTTACGTTTAGGGAAGAAGACTAGTACTTTGGCGACTTGAGAGGAAGTGAGTAGCATAACGGTTCGTATTACTTAGGAAAGCTATGATCCACCACCCTCTACCGTACAGTCTCTCAAGCGCTTGAATACGAAACAGACAAGGCAAGCATTCTCATGCAGGCTAAATGATAAAGTCCATTCACTCGAATAGAGAGAGATAATAGGGAGTAAAATCTAGAACAGTAACTATAATAGTTATTGTATTAAGCAAGTTTTAGCATATATCTAAATAATGAAACATTCGTGCTTTTTAGCGCCTACTGCAGATTGGCGCTTTGTCTCAACTCACCCAATGCCGACATGTCTAGGATAGAGTTATAGGCAAGCAAGGTAGGGGTAAATTCCGGCATACATAAGCAGAGATTAGGCAGTGTCGTATACGAATAAAGGTTGATAGTTTTCTTCAAACTAGGAAGAGACGATAATACTAGGAGAAGAGCTAATTTGAAAGAGTACAGACAAGAGAAACAGTAAGTAAAATGGTAGGGCATGGTGAGAGTGCAGCAAGTAGTATTCGGTGCAAAAGGATTTTTAAAAATGCAAGTGCAGTAGTACACCCTCGTTAGGGTGGTGTTGGCCCATAAGACATCGACTTAGCAAGAAACACGATGGAACATACTTTGCAGGATATAAAATATAATCCGTAGATTTCAGGGGCAGATTTCGGACAAAGTGTCATACCATGCAACAGGATTGCACAAGTAACGGTAACTTACTACGAGGATTAAACCGATGGTTTAAACAGCGAAAGACTAAGATTTACTGAAGTTAAGCTGCCGGCCGCTCGGCTGTGGTACGTTCTGCTGTACTCACCTGAAAGAGAGAAAAAAAACGAAGTTATCACAAAGTTCCAAACTTTCCTTAAAGGGTGATACAAAAATAGAGATAAATTATTTTAATTTCATCTAAAAATAGTGATACAATCATTTTCACCTTATCTTAATCGAGGGATTGCTATTTCGCTTCAAGGGTTATTTCTCGTTACAAAAAGAGAAAGAACTCTAACAGCGAATGGGCACAGCCTGAGAAAGTACTAAGACAGGAAAAAAAATATAGTGGAAGAGGAATGTTTTTGTAAATGTCGTCAAGAATCGTAGCTTACATGCGCGACACAATATTCAACAGGGTACCAAATGCTTAACTTCATCGATATTTTTAGCCTACGACTCAACGAAAAGCCAGAAGCAAACGAGCTGCTTTCAGCCGCAAGTATTGCAGCTCAGAGCATCACAGCAGCCGCTTCTCTAGCAAGACGGACTGCCCTCGTCATTCTCTGCACCGCATGAGGGCAATCTAACACGTCGGTTTCTCATAGACGTAGCATTAAGTAAAATATAGTTTGTGAAGTCCTAACAGGGTTGCTATTGCGTGAAAATTAGAGTTAGTTTTGAAGACTGTGTATTCTCAGTATATCAAATTCGTTTTCTCTCGAAACAAGGAGGAATACTACCAGCATGGCTGCATTGAGACAGTCAGTCCTCTGTCGACGTTTCTGCCCTGAAAAGAGTATACAGCTACTTTAATGTTGCATGCAGCTTTAGCTATACTGCTGAGACTAGCAGTTATTTTCAACACTCATCAGTTTTAAAACTGCAAGTTTTTCTTCAATATTCATTTTTTATTACATTCTAAATCGAGACATATGCTCGTACTAAACTTCCAGGAACATCATAGAACGCATAAAAATTCGTGAGAAAATTTAAATAAAAAGCGAGTCCTCGTGGAAACACATAGCTGCACTTCGCTGCACAAATTTGTAAAAGTAAAAAGGGAAGTAACGAGAAGTGACGCTAGCTTATGAACACTGTATCCAGTAGGTGTATTGATGCATCGACTGCCATCGTTCGCATTTTTCTTAATCTCCCAAGGTTCATGACATAAAGAAACGTGCAAACGTGCCATCAACTGATGGCTATATCAGGAAAAGATTACAGTTATCATGCGCATCAAAGAAGACATTTGATTATTTGGGATAGTTACGTGCTAAATCTTGCAACATCGACAATGATACGCATACGTCAAGCACTGCTCTTTGCCTGAAAGTGCAGAGGAACCATATAAAAAACGGGGCCCTCTGCACGCTAAAGAAAATATCAAATAAGTTTACCAATGAGTTGACATAAGTAGATAAATGCGCTGTGCACGGGCAGAGAAAACTGTATTTGGTGTACGCCTGGTTTGAAGCGAGAAAAATTACAGAAAGCTACCTGTAAAACCATAATGTAATTTACATGTCATTGTACAGCATTAAGGTCTATCGAAGGCCAATGCAATGCTATCAAAACATAAGGTATACTAGCCTGCTTAATGTTTAGTTTAACGTATCGAAAGAAAGAAAGAAAGAAAGCGTCTAGTTTCAATACGGCAGAGCACTATTAATTTCTTCCCCTGTTTGTGAAAATTTTTCACAGAAAATTACAATTAATCCATCAAGTTGGAAAGAAACTTTCAGTAAAACTTCCGCTTGTATCAGATGTACCACTGCTGCAGATAAATTGTTTTAATAACTATTGAGCTGTACAATTTCGTGAAGCGTGACAGAAAATGGACAGAAAGATAAACAGTTCATAGAACAAGTACGTAAACAGAGAAGAGCACAAGGAGCATTAAGACATTGTTCGGTATTTATTTTTCTTCAACTATAAAACTCTAAAAACGGCCTGACGCTCGCACATCAGTTAAATTCGTCATCCACTGAATCTTAGGTTATCTACGAAATTTCTATCCTTCTTGTGTTCAGTTATCATGCGGTACGTGATGCTGACGTATATAAGTCGTACTAATATCAAAAGGCAGCATGAAGCGTTCCAACAGGGCGCTGCTATCAATATTGATGATAGTTGTACGAGATCTACATGTACTAAATGCTTTCTATGTTTCACGCGTTTCTGGCGGGTGTTCATCTGAACGTCCAAGATTCATCATAAGAACATATCATTCACGCAGTATACGCAACATGCCATATGGCACAAAGAAAAGCCACAGCCTGAAATTTGGCTAATTGCTGCAGCTCTTTAGTTTCCATATTGTATTAGCTTTTAACAAACGAATTACGTTATGACGAACATTTATGCCATTTAATTTGAAACCCAATGTACCAGCAGTTTTGCGTGCTGAATTGGTGACTTTAGAGATGCCGGGATCGAGTACAGAGCCAGGTGAGCGATCTTTGTGGCGCTAGGTGCGATGAATCAGCAAGTTGCTTGGTATGCACATTGCACAGTTACCGTTGGGGCACGTACCTTGCTCAGAAATGGAAGGGTGGGGAGAGGGCGCGGATCGTTGAGCCTTCCATCGATGGTGCGGCTTCTTAATGGCCCGTGATCGACTGCAGCCGCCGATACTCCTCTGGGGCCAATTAATCTATATCCAAAGCACGAACCAGTGCGTGTTCGCTTCCCAATGGAAGGTGTAGTCATGTTAACTTTAACTTTACCTTCACCTTTTGCATATAATTACGCTATTTAGCAGAATAATTCGAATGCGCATCGAGGTGTTAGTTTCTATCATTATGCAAGAAGTTACCTAGTCCTCAGTAATTACCAAATTAGAATGGTCACTTAAAAGGGTATCATTTTATGATAAACTGTAAAACAGTACACAAATAAGTTACATCCTAGAAACAGCAGTACTACAGTGAAGAATAAAATATGCTTCCCTTTGGATTTTATAAGTGACGAACAAATATAGACAGAATACACGACTCTGGGTAAAGCAATACATTCTCACAGATACCTATTCCAAATTCTTTCAAGTACACCGCATGCCACAGAGGTATTGCCATAGCTCAGTTTGCACTTTGATACGCACGTCTAACTGGTTATTTCATAAGTAAGGCATCAGCTGGAATAACCTTATAAATAACTGCATCACTTCTTAACTCGCACAATCAAAAGCTGAAAAGGTGCAAAAAGTTGCTACGTTCTCGACAAAGTAGGGTTCTTATGCGAGAAATAGGAAAGCAGTAGCCAATATAAAATCACGGGCTATAGAAATAATTTCGCAGGTAAATTCACAGGCAATGCGGACATAATGTAAGCAGAGAAAAGACAGACGCGCCGAAATGGCGTTATTCACAGTATACTTCAGACAAAGAAAAAAGAAATGCTTATATGCAGAGTGATCCTCACCCAAGTGGGAGTACCTTCTACTAAGAGCTGTAGCTAGTACAGAAATCGACAAGGACAGTTTCGTATTGCAGAGAAGTTGAACCCGCTTATTGAACAAAACCATCCTACTAAAAGAGTACAAATATACGAGGAAATGAGTTTGTAAGCTGCTTTTGCAGTGACGTGCACTTACCTCAGAAAAAAATACGAGAATAGGCCTATTCGACTAAAATACGGATTTCAAAATACTATTTTAACTTAGAACGAACGAGATGGAAACGATATATGACGGGATCGGATAGGACAACCTTCGTACTAATCAACAACTATGCCAATGTAGATGCACCCTGCCTGAGGTTTGATGGGTAAAGAGATAATTTCGAAAGCACGGAATGATAGCGCCATTAGGGCAACGTGATGGACATGTGGCTCTTGTGACTGCAATGCTGCTTGCAGTTACCACAACCAGGATGACATTTCGCTTCGGAAAACATAGATGTCTTCTCGTTAGGGCTCACGATGGACGTAAATGATGTACACAAAGTCCAAATTGCAGAAGCACCAAGAAGCGCAGTGAAAAACAAAAATCATTTCTCCCAGGCATATGAGACGTTCAGAAGCTCTCACTAATTAGAAGAAGAAGAAGAAGAAGCGCATGCGCCAATATATTTGTCACTGTCTGATGGGCGAGCAGAAAATACAGCGCAGCTTTCCACAGGAGTTAGGAATGGCCAGGATTGGCTTCGCAAAAGATTAGTTGCGGGGTTTGCGTTTGATGCCGCGGTGAGGGAGAAGATCAGCAGGCGATACGATTGTGGACAACATGATGAGAGAATCCGTATCGGTCGGTGCATCAGCTATGCAGTGGCAATTATTGTGAGAGTGAACTAAAATAGGTCTTTCGTATTGCCGAGAAGCGAGCTCACATAACGCGTGTTGGTTCTCATACCGTGTGGTTCGAAGTCTTTCCAAGAATGATGCCGAGAGATAACGGAAGCTATAGGAGTGAATGGAGTTCCTCATCCTAGGATGCTATTTATGGCATATGAATGGAGTTTGCCGTCCTAGGATGCTATTGATTGCAAGTCATTAGCGTTGCAAAGCTCAGATGCATCACGAATACGACATAAAAGTGTATAAAAATTCATAACAACAAGAATTTTAAATTATAATCTAGATATTATTAACACAGCGACATTCATGACCTGACGAAACGCCATTATAGATATAGCTTGATCTAATACGCGATCACATTTGAAGGAAACGGGAAGACGTTACAAGTTTTTCCGTTGTCCTTCTCTGTGTTACATGGCATTGTTTATATGTCCTTGAGCTATATAAACAGGCGATGCGAAAATTTTGTTAGAATAGTTATTGTAAGTCATGTAATATAAAGCCTATAGTAAAGTAATAGTAAAATACAGTCGAATGTCAGAGAGCGCACAGTATTAGATCTTCTCCAAGCCCAACTTAATACTACCACCAACTTTGCTGATAAAACGATAGTTGATATTTGAAGCTGTACCTGCTTCTATTACGGTACGAAAGCTGTGAAACACAATGTAGTTTTTGCACAGAACTATTAATGCTAAAATAATGAAATATAGTACTGTTGTTGCGCATCAAGTAAATAATAAAGAGTACTAATGAATAGAATGTCATATTGAACAACAATTCCATCTATTACAATCTTTAGCAATAGAAATAACCTGGCGAATGCGTAAAACTAAGTGAAATTAAATCGCAAATACTTACATTTAAAACAAAACAGCAACGAAAAACGAAAAATATAACAAGTACGTATTTACAATGGCTAACAAAGAGACGTGGGTCAGATCACTGAGCGTTGATTTAGACTAGAAACTGAGGATTCTAAAATTCTGACATGGATACAGTGTAAACGTTACTTTAAGTGAGGAAATAAAAGAGGTATGTAGTATGCCGAGAGAATTCATTGTCATTGTCATTATTGTTATTGACATAATTATATATGTAGCACTAATAGTAGTTATACGACGATACTACATATTACAATTAGCCCCGTATAATACGCCCGTGTAAGATTAGGAAAGCAAGAACTGCTTCCGCTAATGTTCTTGGTAAATATCCTTTAAAAATTAGCTTATTTCAATGTTAGCTGAACCTAATTTAGCCTTTCCTAATCTGACAAATGTATATTATTCGCTGTCCCGGGATACAGCCGTAGCGGAGTTGGTGGCGGCTCGAGGAAGACCCGTGGTACAATTCATCTGACGAGAGACGTGGCTTTTCGTTCCTTAGGGTATAGAATTTTCTGTATTGAGTCTATGGCTTTAGATTTTACCAGCCAAACTTTCATGCGACACGGCTTTGTAGTCTTATAGTAATTAGGTCGCCTTAGCAACGACAATGAAGCATTACATGTCGCCATCTCACTACCTGATCATCCAGATAAATCGGTAGAAATTTATAACCTATACTTAAACGCCAATAATTCGAGGAAAAAATTACGCACGGCCTTGAAACTTATACAGTTTATTCCTGAAATTTCATATTCTTCTTGAGGACTGTAACAGAATTGTGGGGATTAGCACATGCTTTGCCTTCAATTCGCAACCAGAAATAATAATCTGACGGGCTTAGATCTTTGGAACCTAGAGACCAAAAGACTTTCTCCCAAAATTGGATTTCGAACCTCTTCAGCAACTCATCATTCTTTGGCACAGTACTGGCGCGAGGAAGCAGAATCCTGTTGGAATATAAACTTCTTATTTGAAGCTTTGACTTTCATCCAAGGTATGATTTTCTTTTCCAAGAGGTCGCAGTAGGATTTGGACTTCACTTTTTCGTCATTGGCGAAGAAATGAGTTTGATATCGCCCTCACTTGAAACAACACACGCCATGATGCTAGCTGCTTTTACAGTAGTCATTGAAAGATAAATATCAGTTTTAGAAGTGGTAAGCAAGTAATCGTCACGTCTTTCATACGTCCTACCCACAGTAAAATGCTTTTCAACATAAAAGAATGCGATGATTTTCGCGTTCGTTTTTAACCAGTTAAATAGCTTCTTGCACTTCTCAAAACGAACTTCTTTCATCTTATCAGTTAGGAGATACTCTCGACCTTGGACATACACATGTCTTTCACTGCCCGGTGAACTGTAAGGATGATAAAAGATCTTTTCTTATTCAATCTTGACATGTAAATAGTTGGAGTGGTTTAAATGTTTCTTTTGAGACCAACCAAGAAGCGGGGCTTGCGAATTTTATCGTTTCCCATCGTGCAATCTTGGTCAGTTTTATCGAAACACTTGCAAACATCGCAAACTGTTTGCCTCGGAAACTATACGGATTTTGCAGTCCAGGCTGGATTGTGGCCCGTACGACGAATTTAGAGACTGTCAATCATTGAGTGTAACCGGTGTTGCTGCCGTTTTACAATTTGTACGAACTTATCTGCAAGACACGGTAGCATTAGATGCATATTATCATTACACGAGTTGTAGCAGGGCATACGTTTTGCGTATGCAGAGTCGACGCCAAGCGCGAGTACAAAACAGCCCAGCATCGCCAGAAGCAACGCTCTAAGAAGTCTGCTGAGGGCAAATAATCCACATCGTTGGTGGAACGAATTGAAAAGTTCAGACTTCGGTGCTGAGCCTCTTCTACCGCCCCTCATAGGCCTTGGTGGAGACATGGTTGTCGATCCCCTTTCTAAGACGGAACTTCTTTCAGCTCACTGCGATAGTAAACACTGCAGGGATAAGCTGTTGTTACTGCTGGGATGTCACCCTTGGCCCGGCTTGACCTCGATAGCGTTCAGATCTAGCACTGTACGACGCTCTTGATGGACCTTGATCCATATGATGGATTGGACCCAGTCGGCATTTTTCCTCTATTTTAAAAGAAACTTCCTGGCTTTCTGACTCATAAGCCCAGCGTGATTTTCAAACACCTGATTCGGTCGGATAGTTTTCCTTGTTGTTAGCGTACTGGATAATATTACACCCATTCCTAAAAGTCCTGCCTCACCAAATGTAGGCAAAGGTGTTTGAAAAATTGATGGCATGCAAATTGAGTCGCTCTGCTATAACGACCGGGCTGCAACCACCGGGTACATTTGTGTACAGAAAGAACTTGGGTTGCTGTGCTTCATTGTCTGTACCACGCTTCGTCCAAGCGACGACGGATCGCCATTGTGAAGTGGGTCTTGTTCAGTTGCAGTTCAGTGCTGCGTTTGATAAGAGTCAACCATAGGGGCCTAGAGCATAAATTGGAATCTTTTGGTATCGGAGGTAGAGTGTTATCTGTCAGTCGAGATTTAAAATCTGAGTGCACACAGCGCTTGTCAGTCGATGGTTGCGTAAGCACGTCTGTCAGGGTGGTTTCGGGTGTCCCTCAGCATAATGTTTTGGGTCACTCATTGTTTACTAGGTACACCAGCGATACGTTTTCCTACTTGGAAAACACTATGGTTAATTATGCAGACGATTCCACCTCGGCAGAGGTAATTCCGGACCCTGGCTTGCGAAAGGATGTTGCCAGGTAGTTAAACACAGACTAGTCGCGGACTGACACATATCGCTCCTTATAGAGTAAGAAACTGAATGCAGATAAAACTCAAGTCCATGATTGTCAGCCGGTCTCGTACTTGGTTGCTTCCGCATCCCTCTCCCCCACCCCCTTGAGAAAGGTGGTACTAGTCTGCAGGGGTCAAGCTCTTTCAAAATACTAGGCGTCGTTTTTTATGGAAAGCTGACGTTTGAGGCGAACAGTAGGCGTCTGGACTAACCTTCTTCTGGTAATGCTAGGATTCTGCGTAAGGTACACGCTGCATTAGAGGATGCCGGAGTAGTTTGGAGACGTTTCTGTAACTTTCTACTTCCTATGCTAGAGCAGCGTTCCCCTGTCAGGGGTTCGGCTAGTTGTAGTTGCCATCGTCTGCCTGGCGGATTTGTTGGCGCTGTCAGTCGGTTGCGTGAACAGAATAATTTGGTAGACTTGTCGCATAGACAAAGAGTTGCTTGCCTCTGCGTGTACTATAAGGTACACAGCAATGAGGACCATTGGCTACACTTCTCTGTTCCTGTTCGTAGGATCTTTGGATGAAACACGCGAGCTGTGTCCGTAGCCCATCCCTTCACTTGGGGAACGGTTAGGTGCCACACTCGTAAGCTCAGGTGGTGCTTCATAACCCTAACGGCATTGGTAACGGAATTCGTTGGCGGGATCCGTTTTTAGTCGCGTCGATCTGCAAGAGTTCAAATCGGTTGTGAATGTTTTTGAATGGATTCTTCTTCATGGCAGCGCCTTGGTGTTGCTTTGTGCTTCATTTGGATGGTTTCCGTCTTTTGATGTCCTAGTGCGGAGTTTTAGCCCTAATATAATAAAAGTCTACGCGTACTTATTTATTTACTTAGTTGCATATTTCGTATCCCCATCTTAATGAAATAAATTGGCGAAAAATAGGCCACGTAGCAGATTTTGTAATTAAGTTGCCTTTTCATTGAGATTGATGACCAGGTTGCAGAAGACGGCCCAAGTGGGACTATTATCACTTCATCTGAATGTACTTCTTACTTGAAACACTCTTTGAAATCGATGCAAGGGTATTTGCAGCATCTAGAGTCTGAGTTTATAACCTTTTTCTCTCAAGTCACGACGTATAAATTCAGTAGATGATAAATGAAGCACTGACGAAGCAATGGTTTTTCACGGGGCAGTAGACACAATTATTTTTTAGCTTGCTTTGTTTGACGGACCAGTTTTAACTTCACGGGCCAATATTTCAGCACTTCGGTGAAACAGATATTTGAGTTTGCAATACAGTACCATGGCTACGGTACGTTCACAGTGCCTAATTATAAGCTGACAGAAGTTTGATTCAAGTTCATTGCAGTGTTTTACTCAAAAATTTGCTTCTGCCTCTCACAATGGAAGACGCTAGTGAAAGAAGGAGGCTGGATAAGGAACGTAGAAGAAGAACGAGACTACTACATTCTCAAGAACAAAGACGTGCTACCAATGGAGAGAGAAGACGAGTCTATGCTACACAAAAGACTTGAACTAGAAAGGTTACGGAAGCAAATGATAAGCGTGAGCGGGAAAATGTGGAAGCGGCAAGTCAGAGAAGAAAAGACCTAAGGATGGAGAGCACGACAAAGGATCAATGAAGAAAACGAGAAAGAAGCTAGTCGGAGAAGAGAAAATTTTACACAGGCCTATTTTAAATAGACATACCGATTACTGTGCGCATATTTTACGTACGGGTCCAGTAAGGATTATAATAACAACAGAACACCTTTGGCAATGGTTGCATACAGCTCAAGGCGGAGGCTGACAAAACAGAGCTCCGGTACAACAACTGCGACACGCGCATTCTTGAAGCAAGACACCTATGGTACCTGGATACACACTGCACCTAAATTTTTATACTACACAGAACTACATACCCACGATATAAGAACGCAAAACGGGCTATGTTCAGTTATAGTTAGTAGTTTAAGCCTCCGTTCCCGCACGAAGATGAATTTCGCAGAGGAAAGAACAAGGGACATACATTCCTGATCAAAAATTTAAAACCAGTTGAAATGTAATAAAATAACGTTTTATAAACTCCTTCGACTAGGGATCAGCAATTCAAGGTGAAAGGTGAGAAAAACGAAAACTACCTGCTGTAACAATTTATGAAGAAATGTACATTTTTGTCATATAAGTTTTTCAGTTGATCAAAATTATAATACCACAGACAGAAATCGTAGGTAACCTTTCGACAAGGATGTGGAGGTGAACAATGTTTGAACTTCGCAATGAGTACTGCCTCCATTCTTGTTGATAACCTCAAAAATTCTTTGCGGCATACTGGAAATGAGGGTTTCAACGAGGGTTGGAGCAATGTTGTCCCAGCTCCTAAAGATGGCATCACAAAGTTCGTTAACTGTCACGAATTGTTTACAATATCCGTAAACATCTCTCGCCATCCATCCCCTAAAATTTTCTATTGGATTTAAGTCCGGCGAATACGCTGGATGATGTAAAACAGGGACCCCATATTTTTGAGCGGAGATCATAGTCTAGGGGGGGATTGTGGACTGCTGTATTATCCTGCAGGGAAAACCATTCATCACCACACAAACGAGGGTCCTCCGTAGACAAAGGTGATCTTTGTACCATGCCGACATAACCAGCAGTTGTTTGACGACTCTGCACCTCCTGAAGCTTTACTGCTCCCCAGTAGGAAAATGCACCCCACATCATAACGAAGCCTCTATCGCTGTGATGCTCGGAAAACATTTCAGGAGGCATCGCTTTGTCATGCCAGTACCGTTGAAAGCTATCAGGCCATCCAAATTGATCATTTTTCGGCAGAAAACAATACTTCAAAGCACTTTGTCCCATGTTTGGTGCTCTCCAGCAAACTGTAAACGGGCACGTTGTGACGCGAAAACAATCGAGGACTTTTCAGACACTTTTTGTTCTTCAAGCCTGATCGCCTGATGGATACTGAACTGCAATCAGTATCTGTGAGGGCTTTGATTTGCCTTGATGACGGTCCTCTGTCTTTAGAAATGACCCGTTTAATTCTCCTATTCAATGCAGAGGGAATTTATGTCAGTCTATACCTGGATTTTGCTGTTCCATACCTCTCAGGGTTCTTTAGGAAGTTCTGAATCGCAGTTTTACTACTGTGAATCTCAGCTGCGAATGCACGCTGCGGCAAACCTTGCTTATGCAGTTCCAAAAATTCGACCACGTTCTAATTCGGAGAGTTTGCTTGCTTCGGGCTTACTGCCACTTTCACACTATCAGTGCAAGCCTGTAACTGATCAGAAACGCCGGAAATTACCCTAGAACCAAACATGTATTACCCTGGTCTTATAATTTTGATCAACTGAAAAGTTCATCATATGACAGAAATGTACATTTCTTAATGAATTATTACAAGTATTTATCGTCTTTCTCACCTTTTACCTATAGGAATTACTAATCCCTAGTTGAAAGAGTTTATTCATTTCTCACTAAAACGATATAGCTTTTTTATATTTTTAAGTCGTCTTAAACTTTTGATCAGGAATGTAGAGGTAGTATGTTGATAGAAGCGTAGAGCCCATGCACAAGGGTGTTCCCACAAAGGATTTACACGCTTGGTAACAGCAAGTCGTGAAAGACGAGGAAAATCAGAACAAAGAATCATCATTAGCAGTTTGAAAACAGGATGAAACAAAGTGGGCACGAAAGACAGAAATCTCGAAGACCTAGTCAATGGCTAAGGTAGCCTACAGAGTCCGCCTAGGGTAGCTGCTCCTCATAATATACGATGGGCGAGCCTAGGAAGTAACGTGACGTTAGCTGCTGCGACTGGACACAGCGAACAGCCAGAAATCCTATATGCAGTGAATCTCTTTCATAAAATGATAACATGGAGTTCTATTTAATGTTTCAGTACACCACAGCGTATTCAGCGTATTCTACCTGTAACAAAATAAGTACGCATCAAGCAATTCCAGAGAAACAGTCAATAACGCGGTTCGACGCTCTTCCTTTACAACCCCCTTAAACTGCCCATTATTCGCCAATCGGATAATACCTCAGATACCATCCTACTTCTATTCTCTTCTTCTAGGTGTTTATCGCCATCAAAAGCACTACTAAACGATCATCAACAATATGGTACAAATGTTGCAACCAGAGTATTAAATATGGACTGTAATACCGTATACCCGTTTCTGAAATGCGGTTAACGTTTTAGGCATTTTTTCTTTCTCTCATTTTGCCAGTTCGTGCTATTATCTACCGTATTACGTTTAAGTAAGCGTAGCAACTACTTGAAAATAATAATAAACGCTATCTGGGTTGCTGTTCTTATAACTTGGGTGAAACCGGCTACGTCGTAGCCTGTGATGCTCGGTGCTACTTTTTCGGAAAATGCATAATTATTTATTAATTTATTGGCTTACACATTAGCGTTCTTATACCATGCACACAGCCCAAAGATTGCATCCCTGTTTTGGAGAATGGTTGATATTGCCGAAGAATTCTTTAAAAAATTATACGGGAAAATAAATCAGTAAAACTGTTTTAAAAGACAATTTCTAGCTCAGTCATTTGATTACTTCCCAAAATAAAACAGAACGATATATCTTTAGTAACAGAAAGAATACCATTATAAGGTGTATGTGCAAGACGCTCGAGTTTGTAGTCGCGGAACCTACAAATACAAGAATACACGAGATATCTAGGTCTAGGGTAAGTCGACTTTTGGAACAACACTAGCAGAAGCTGTCGAATTCTGCGCCAATGACAATGTAGTCCGAGCCGATTTTTTGAGCCTATACATCTGAAGTCTTGGTGGCATTTATCTTCATTCTAAATGAGTAAAAGCTTAGAAAAATATCAAATTGAACCCAGCTCAGCACATGTTCTCGTGCGATACATAACGATGTCAATTTATTGCAGCCGAGCTAACCTAGGAACTATAAAAAAAACATTAAGCGTGAGACACTCCACAAAGTATAAAGACGTTTCTTTCAGTTTCTGCACTGAATATAGGGTTAAAGTGCTTACCTTTCAAATAACAAACGAGAATATAAATGTCCGTTGTTACGGAATAAAAAAAAGCATTGACCACGAAACGGTGATAGACTACAGAATTTACAAAGTCTGGGCCATCGGCTAAACACTGCTTTCAACACATAAAAATGTCAGTAAAAGTTGGCAAGAGAGGAAAACCCATGTAACTCAAGGCCGTCATTTTGTAAGACGTTCCCATTGTTCGCAAAAAAGAAGAATTCAACACAGTCACTTGCAACAGTTCTGAAATAGCAGAAGCTCAAGGCCGATAAACGTCAGTTACCGTATATTATGAATTCAAAGAAATATGTATAGTTTCACCTAGAGGAATATTTGTGAATACGCTTTCAATATCTAAAGAAGCCACGACAACTTAATATTTGTATTATTATAAGAATACTAGAGATTTGCTAGATAAATTATAGTAGTTGTTGACTGTAATTTCTTCGATGATGAATGGGTTAGAATAGGGACAAAATATTTAATCAATTTAAAGTAGGAAATTGCAGACAGAAAATAATGAATATTGATGAATTAGTCATTTAAAAATTCGTCCGTGTAATGTGTGCTAAACTTTTTGTTTCACTATATAACCTTCTACCTGCTGAAATTTCAAGCCATATTGAACTTAGCCAACAATTCTTTTCTGTAAAAGATTAAAAAACACAGAGAAATGCAGAATTGAACTGAGAGTCGAGTGCGCCTGAGGGTCACAGTAGATAGTGACTACGAATATGCACAGAAAAGTCGAGGCACTTTACCAATGCAGATCTTCAGCCATTCCTCACAGTAAGCCAATTTGATTGTGGCTCAGGTATTCTTTTCATAGGGAAGTGCTTTAGGTGAGCCTTTGAAAGGCATACTTGTTCATTTGCAGCTCGTTGCAGCGTTACAGATACGCCTAATAAATTCGAAAGTGAGCATTCTAAAACGCTACGTTTGCTATAATGCATAGAATACAAACAAGCAACGACACACAGAGAACGTCTAGGAGACGAGTGTGTCGTGGTATGAGCGGTAATGGCCCGTGACTGTCAGAAAATGATTGACACCTTGATCCTAATAAAAGTTTACCAATCGCATTAGCAAAAGAGCTTAACCAAATGCATCCCTCATTTAATGTATCAAGAATAATCTGACAGAAGCGGTACGAGCTTCATGCAGAGACTCAGTTTTCAGTCAAATACAAAACTAAATATTCCATCGCACGGTATGCTGGAAATTGTGAAAGACAACAGCACAGTATGCGCATTAGGTCCTATTTAATTAGTATTGCATCAGAAGCCGAAGATACTACGTACGAATGACGCACAATAAAGTGAGGTAGGAAATAAAATTAGCCATTTTGCTAAAATCTAGTAAAATCACAAGCTTGTAAGGCAATGAAAGAACGTTTCGGACACATTTTGTACGAGAGATATACAGTATAGCAAGTTACTCAAGTCTAAATTGCCAACACGACGTTTGAATTAATTTAATTTAGAAAGCTGAAAATCGCTTGAACTGCTGGAAATCGAATAAAAAGAAGAAACAATTAACAGTGGTGCCGTTGACTGTTCTTTTCCTATTATTACATGTCATATTCTGCAAAGTCACATGGCAGTTGGCACGAGAAAAATGGTGAAATAAGTTTACTTCCCGACGTGAAACCTAAATAACGCGAGGGCATCACACAAAAGCTTAGTATGGATTAATAGTGCTATGATTATTATCAGTATCATAATGGTTATCACTGTTGCAGTGAGAATTGCTATTAACATCGTGCAGTCACCACTATTAAGTAAATTCTCAAACAAGTTCCGTTTTGAGGTTTTTAATTCAACTTATAAAACATACCAATTATTGGTTTAATCGATCATATATTGACCATTATTTTCACTGATCTTTTCCTATTTACCAATTAACTTTTTAATGCCATCCGAATAGAATGAAGACTGTTTTGATTAAAAAAAAAACTTTCGATGTACTCTTTCACTTGACTGTCTTCAGGAAATTTTCTGCCGTGAACATACTGTACAGACCTAAAAAGATGAAAATCAGTCGGGGGAGGTCAGTGAAATGATAGGGGATGGAGTAGTACAGATCAGCTGAGTCACTAGCGTGATATTGCAGCATGTGATTTTGCGTTGTTATGAAAGAGGATGGTCGTTTTCGTTTTTTCTGCAGACTAGTGCTGGACGTTTATTTCACAGATTTGCATCCACACGCTGCAATTGCTCAACATACAAATTTGCATTATAGTGTTTGATTGTGGGCCCAAAACTCAAGACGGAATGGAAATAACGAAAAAAAATGATAAATATTTATGAACCAACATAAAAGCAGCACAATATACACAACAATGAATTCTCTTTATTTTACGTTCATATTCGGGATAGTTCTCAAAATAATATTTTACGAGATCGAATTTTCAAACTTCTCTTTCCTTCTTGAATGACGGTCATAGATGTATTGGTAAATGAAATGGATGGAAATGAGAGAATCGATATCATGAAGGCCCCTAAACTACTTTAATTCATACAGTGAATTCGATTTCAAACTGCGTCGACAGACTGAAAAATACTATGGAGCATTCTGGGATTTCACACTTCAGTGTATATTATGTACAACTTGAGACAGAGTCAAACAATCCAACGGACAAAAACAAAACATGATTACAATACCACTATCTGAACGGCATTAGCACTGTTGTTGCAAATGAACTACGTTCACCATTGCATTACTTTTACCACTTGCAGCCCGACCAACCAAAATGAATAACTACATTACTAACATTATGATACGGCAAAATACAATAATATAATTAATTTTTACAACAGTGCACTGTAACGACTAGTGATGCACCAGCAGTAGGCGCAACATAACAAGTCAGGGAGCGCGCTGCTGCACAACGAGCAAGCCAACATCAAAGCTCCGTCCTGCAAGGGAAATTCAATGCAGAAACCTCATGCAACAGCAGGGAAAACCCAGAAAAGCTTCATGTCAATGAATTTCCCCGAGCGCTGCACAATAACTTTGCTCTTCTATGAAATCGTATTTATTCCAGCAATTCTGACGAGAATACTCGTGCATTTTACACCGCTGCACCTTGCAATAATATAGTGGACTATTTTCCTCGCCATTAATTAT
>LQNS02278146.1:2262035-2288229 GCA_001587735.2 Parhyale hawaiensis | reverse complement strand
TACAAATGCATCAAACACAGTACCAAATATTCGGCAAACTAGTTTCTTTCCCTAATTCCTTCTATTAGATGCGCTGGAGGAAATTTGAAACAGTGCGTGAGGCAAGATACTCAAAAAAGGAAGACCGTTTAGGAGAGCGTGTCGTGCCCAGGGACAAGTTTTGGGATTGCACTGCAATTGCTACCGAAAACCATGCTAATCCAGCTCGTAATTGAATTTAGCAGCAATAAGAAGAGGCATTCGCACCCAATAAGCGAGCTCTTTTACTGCCTGCGGCAGACACGCACCGCATCTAAAATCTTGTCCAAGGGTCATCTGACGCGGAGCAATGTTATAAAAATTCACAGGGGAAGGACATGAGCTAAATTATATGAAGATATTCGCTTAAATAAATGGACAAGGCTGGTTTCAGAGTTAGGGAGCTTGTTCGAAAGTATAAAATTACCAGAAACGATAGTAGAGCCCAATTCAGGCAAATGAAGATTGAGTGGTTCAGTGGCAGAGGGAGGGTTAAGTGGGCTGTTGGCGTAGATACATACACGTAGTCTATATTATAATGTTTGATTCTTTACTTATATATTCCATATCGCCACAAACAGAAATGAAGAAAAATGAAACTAAGGTAACCATTAATCGAGTTCAGCTTGAAAGAGCAAGACTTCAAAAGTCGAAGTTTTGAAGATAAAATGTGAATTTGATTTACCAGGGCTTGGCACATACCAAAACAAAATTTGGGTGCCAATCAACAGCTAAATAGGGTTTTAGCTTCTGCTGCGACCCTGATTTTAGATAGGGCAGGCACTGAAAAATGTAGCGTATCTTTGGCTACGCCAGAGATACGGAGGTCTTTGTTATTCATTTTTTTACGGTTTTTGCACTATCGGTTCCAGCCATAACAGAATACTGGTAATGAGCGTTAACGATGAAGAGGACCTGAAGCACTTTCTTCGCGTGTTATATTTGACAGCCGAGTACACTTGGAAAAAAAAAACGTACGTTTCCTGACGAGGAAAGAAGAGATAACGGACGAAATGTTTTACTAAATTCACCGCTCAGTGCTTAGAGCTCAGCTCTTGCGAGAGTTTCGCTTGATATTATCAGGTAAATTGCATCTTATATGCAGGTCAACGTAGCTCATGCACATACTTCAAAAGATGAACAAATATTACAAGAACATTTAGACTCGCTACTATGGATATTGTTAAAGCTTTCAGAAAGAGATAAACATCGAGCTACAGCAAAAATTGAACACTGATAATCATGCTAGACGACGCCTCGGTTGTTGAAGGGTTAACAAATAAACAACTAAAAAGGAGATCACCAGCATAAATTGTACCAAGACGAGCTTAAAATTGGAAACAATATTAAATTACAGTCCTGGTTCGTAAAATATCTTTTACTGAGCAAAGATAAGAAGGGAAAGTATTATGCGCTATGAAGTTCTGAAAGGATAATTTCACAGTTATTGTGTTTCAAGCAAAAGGACAACCTCGCGGTGGATCTGATAAGGATAATTAAATAGCGGACGCAGAGGTTCAGCTTTCTCTCTCTATATTTGGAAACGAAAGTCCTGTAATTAGTGGGTCTTGATGTTTTGCCGAGACTGATCTTTGGCGTTCTTGGTTCTCGAGGTCGCATCTGGCCATGTCAAAGCTTACTTCAAAGGCACCGTATTAAAGGTCGTAGGGAGAGAGGCCTCAGAAACTCAGCTGGATAGCACAGGGCAGTTATGATATTGATCGTTTTTACGCGGCAAAGCTAAACTCTAAAGAACTTCAAGGACATTAATTTACGCCCCAGTAGCTTGAAATTAGCTAGCCTGCTGCCATGGAAGTGAGTCTTTTCGTGTTATGGAAACTTCTTAGAAATAGAGATTCAGTTTTATAACAGCACGCCGCACAACCCATGTGAGCCCTCGACTGGAGGCGAGCTACAGGGAACTGTTTAGTACCAGTACCGCCAGTACAACGAAAATAACTGATGCACTACGTCTTTCTAAGCTGCGCATTTCTAGAGTGAATATGCTTCGCGAAATCTATTAGAGAACAGCGAAATTGGAAGCAAAATGTATGGTAAGCTTAGCACGGGGAAATAATTTTACGCTGTCACATAAAATAACGTGCAAAACTCATCAACAGAGATAAACGTTTGTTTCACAAAATTTTTACAGTAGAAATAACGGGGAGAATAGTCATAGCATACAATTTCATGACATACAGACAACCCTTTAGTTACAAGCAATCAACAAATCAATCTAATTACGCCCATTTGGCAACATGAACTAAAAACTTTGGTAAGGAGCACTAAATTATTGAATAACTACAAGCAAACCCTCTGATTCGTCCGATATTAATTTGTCAACACCTCTAATTCCTTCCAAAATTTTGATAACGTAGCTCTCAATTTCGACTGTGATCTCTTACTTTGTTCACATTGAAATTTAATGTTACAAGTATATACATATATACCGAATTATTTGCTTTATCTTCCGCGGATACCAACAACTGATAAGTAAGTGCAAGATCTATAAGTGAAGTGAAAGACATAGAATTAGAAGATATTCTGTTGATTTGCAGTAAGCTACCCGTAATATATATTCTCAGCTACGTACATTTTTTGTGATCTCGAAGGAGATATTTTTGCATCTTTTGATGGCTAACTTGCTCGCTCGCAATTTTTCCAAATCCCGTAATTAGTTTAGGTTGTCAAAACGTATTCCTAACAAATTAGCGGCTTTATCCGTAATTAGGTTTGGTTACACAACATCAAGATATAATTAAATTCTTCACACCAAACGGCTTCTTGAGCTTAAAGAGCCATTTATTTTTCATATATGTTTTAGAAATGAAATAAAATTACCCGGTCATTCATGAAACGTGTTTTTGCTGTACAGCTGTTCAGTAACCTAGACAAAGTGAGAAGGAATTTAACGGGAATATTCTAATTTTCTTGAGCTTTCCTAAGTTACAGATGTATTTCACGTTCCCAGCTTGCAAGATTTTAGAAGCTGTACAGGGACATGTTGCATTTGCCGGGCGCTGATTAAAGCCGTATACCCTGGCACTAGTTTAAACATTCAACGATCTGGTTTACAATTATTAACAATAACGTAATGATATTTTGCTGCATGAACTTGAATTTGGAAGAATATCTTTAGCACATCGAGAAAAAAATATCATAATAGTAACTTAACACATAATTCTAAGTTACAACAGCTACTTTCTGCAGAAAAAGCGCACAGCAAACATTTAACTTGCCAGAACCAAAGCTTTAGCAATTTCATTTGATTGTCACAACTAGGATTCTTGTCCGAGCTCCGTAAAAAATGCATGTGTTTGACGCACCGAAATTCAGCTACATTAACTAAACAGTTCTTTGGATGTAGTTCCAAGTAAACATAAAAAAAATATAATAAACACAGTCGTGCGTTTATATATTTATACGTATATGTATTTATATATTTCGTGTCACGCTCTCAACGAAATAAACGAAAAATGGGCCAGGTTACTGATTTTACAATCATGTCACGTTTTCATGAAGATCGATAAACAAAAATAGGACCAGGTTGCAAAAGATGGCCAAAGTGGGGTCTTCATTCCCTCTACTGAATGCACTTCTTGCTCAGTCGAAGTTAAAACCGAAACAATAAAGACATTTACAGCTTCTATTATCGATGCCATGGAGCCTGGGGAGTGTGATTTTTAAAACTTTTTCCATGCAACGAAACTATATTTACTCTGAGTTTACTACTTACCAATTCAGTAGGTGATCAAAACAGCACAGGCGAAGTGATGAATTTTCATAGACAGTCGACACAACATCTATATTTTCCAGCTTGCTTCTTCCTTTCATGGAGCAGTTTTCACTTGAACACAAAAACTTCGATGTACGGGAGGTAGGATACGCGACAGGGAATTTAATCAAATTCAGTAAAGCTTTGCTGCTTGCTAATATAAGCTCATTTTTCTTCATACCACGTAAGGTTGGGAAAGAGTGTGCTGCTTAAATGAATTGAAAGAGAACTAACCTATCTCTTACTAGGAGCCCGTGCCGTCATTACAAATGACTGCAAAAAATTAACACTTCACGAAAACCCCCGCCGTCTCCTGTGCTTTTTACTTTTTAGAAGGCTTCTTAAATGTAAATTCAACATTCTGTCTTAACAATTTATCCTGTAATAAGGGAACTGTCTGTCCGTCAGTCCGTCCGTCTGTTCGAAGCCTAATTTTTCCCCTTTCTAATACCGAAGAAAAGGATTCTAAGGTACCCAACTTTTCTTTTTGCCAAAAGGGGCATGCAGACAGAGTTCTAATTTTCCCTTAATACTGGAGAAAATTATTCCAAGGTACCCAACTTTTTTTTGGCCACTTGACATCTGAATTTTCTCCTATCTTATTCCCTTAGTGCGTGACAGGAAAGATATAAATATAGTTATAAATAAATAAATAAATAAAAACACGACGTGAATTATTATACAGTACTGATGACATTTGAGTTGCCGTTGTAGCGCATCTGCCGGAAGCATATAAGTAAAAAAATGCTAAATGAAGACAGGTCTTCACAAATTCATCGCTGTAATTTTTGATAGGGATACTCGACTTTAGTTCATTTATATTGGTCAAATTTCACCTCAATGAGATAATTTGCCAACAATGCGTAATTCACATAAGCAATATCAGTAAAATATTATTTCCAAGGTGCTATGAAATTTTCTGGAGTTGAAGTGTACAGTGCATTCAAATGGTAGGCAAGCTATTAAAGTGCAAAGATGAAGGTGGAAACCGTGTCATAATTAATATCCAATAAGATAATGAAGTTGCATAATGTGAGCTTGAAATGGAACCTTGTCTTAGTGGAGTAAGATCTCAAAGATCGAATACTCTAATATAACGACCCCGACTGTAACTAGTATAATTGTCATTAGACGGTTATTTTGGCAAAAAGACAAATAGTTACGATAAAAAAAATTCGCACGTAATTCCCATCAATTATACACGTTCGGATGCTGCAACTTTGTTATGCACATAACCAGAAGTAACGCTACGGTTACACGGCAATTACTAAAAGTCAAAAGTGAAGCTGAAAGAGATTCCATAGGTCTATCAACGAAAAGATCAGTACTAGATGCATTAGTGATTATTATACGCTGAATTTGGAGTGCAATTGATCACTGAGATAAGGAGAGGAGGGAACATATGGCATGTCGGCAGAAAAAGAGGAACCCATGCACGAGGATGTTAACATTGTCGAGTGGATCAACGCTGACGGGCCCAATGCGGGAATGAGGAAGAAGAACAAAAAAAAACGCATCATTAGCAGTAATAGGAGAGATGAAGGAAGCAAAATGGGCACGGAAAGAAGCAAAATGGGCACGGAAAGAAGCAAAATGGGCACAAAAGAAAGATGTATCGAAGGTCTTACCAAGGGTACGTTAACAAATATATGGGGTTCCTGAAGGTGCGACTACCCGTGGCATATACTGTAGGATGGACGATACTAATTAAGTAGTCTAAGCCTACGTAGACCAAGAGCTACATCCCAGCAGAAGGCATAAATCACCAACTGTGAAATTGAAAAGGCAAGAATACACCTAATTGTTGACTGAAGAAACACACAAGAATAGACTTAAGTATCGTCGGTGCCTCAGAAAAGAATGCGTAATAATGAGTCTCTTTGTTTGCTCACAACATCGAGAAAAGAAGCGCCTCATAACCGTGCATCATGCAGTTACAGAGTCAAAAGCTCATTTGAGCGTTCTGTACATAACAAATNGTCAACTCGTTTAAAAATCGTCTTGACTTACATTGGGAGAGACATCCTCCACAGCTAAGAACTCCTTCTCCACGAATCGCAAGCTCTTAACGGCCAAAGCTTCCCAGGTCATTTTAAGCTGACTTTGTCTCACTTCCACTCCATCTATATATTTAAGCTCCGCATATCATCGGCCATCGATCATTGTCGCGGGCATTCATGACCATCGCTGAGGCGTAGATTCTTCTCCCTTTTCTTTTTTATTTCTCCTATCTTTTTTTTCTTTCGTCTTCTATTTTTTCTGCTCTCGTTTCTCCAGTCGTCTACATCCTACTAACATAATGGCAATAGCTCATAGAGAGCCGGGGTGTAAGTCCCGGTGTCTCTTTGGGAATGGGCCTTTTGGTTCGTCTACTGCCGCCTATCTAATCTAATCTAATAAACACCGTCGTGTGTTTGTATATTTATACGTATATTTATATATTTCGTGTCACGCTCTCAACGAAATAAACGAAAAATGGGCCAGGTTACTGATTTTATAACCATGTCACGTTTTCATCAAAATCGATAAACAAAAATTAGACCAGGTTGCAAAAGATGGCCAAAGTGGGGTTTTTATTCCATCTACTGAATGCACTTCTTGCTCAGTCAAAGTTAAAACCGAAACAATAAAGATATTTACAGCATCTCTTATCGATGCTATGGAGTCTGGGGAGTGTGATTCTTAAAACTTTTTCCATGCAACGAAACTAAACTTACTCTGAGTTTACTACTTACCAATTCAGTAGGTGATCAAAGCACAGGCGAAGTGATGAGTTTTCATAGACAGTCGACACGACATCTATATTTTCCAGCTTGCTTCTTCCTTTCATGGAGCAGTTTACACTTCAACAAAAAAACTTCGATGTACGGGAGGTAGGATACGCGACAGGGAATTTAATCAAATTCAGTAATGCTTTGCTGCTTGATAATATAAGCTCATTTTTTTCATACCACCTAAGGTTGGGAAAGAGTGTGCTGCTTAAATGAATTGAAAGAGGTCACCTATCTCTTACTAGTAGCCCGTGCCGTCATTACAAATGACGGCAAAAAATTTACACTTCACGAAAACCCCCGCCGTCTCCTGGGCTTGTTACTCTTTAGAAGGCTTCTTGAATGCAAATTCAACATTCTGTCTTAACAATTAATCCTGTAATGAGAACTGTCCGTCCGTCAGTCCGTCCGTCTGTTCCAAGCCTAATTTTTCCCCTTTCTAATACCGAAGAAAAGGATTCCAAGGTACCCAACTTTTCTTTTTGCCAAAAGGGGCAAGCAGACAGAGTTCTAATTTTCCCTTAATACTGAAGAAAAAGATTTCAAGGTACCCAACTTTTTTTTCGCCACTTGACATCTGAATTTTCTCCAATCTTATTCCCTTAGTGCGTGACAGGTAAGATATAAATATAGTTATCAATAAATAAATAAATAAAAACACGACGTGAATTATTATATAGTACTGATGACATTTGAGTTGCCGTTGTAGCGTATCTGCCGAAGCATATAAGTAAAAAAACGTTAAATGAAGACAGGTCTTCACAAATTCTTCGCTGTAATTTTTGTTAGGGATACTCGACCTTAGTTCATTTATATTGGTCAAATTTCACCTCAATGGGATAATTTGCCAACAATTCGTAATTCACAAAAGCAATATCAGTAAAATATTATTTCCAAGGTGCTATGAAATTTTCTGGAGTTGAAATGTACAGTGCTTTCAAATGGTAGGCAAGCTATTCAAGTGCAAAGATGAAGGTGGAAACCGTGTCATAATTAATATCTAATAAGATAATGAAGTTGCATAATGTGAGCTTGAAATGGAACCTTCTCTTAGTGGAGTAAGATCTCACAGACCGAATACTCTATAAAACGACCCCGACTGTAACTAGTATAATTGTCATTAGACGGTTATTTTGGCAAAAAGACAAATAGTTACGATAAAAAAAAAATCGCACGTAATTCCCATCAATTATATACGTTCGGATGCTGCAACTTTGTTATGCACAGAACCAGAAGTAACGCTATAAGGTTACACGGCAATTACTAAAAGTCAAAAGTGAAGCTGAAAGAGATTCCATAGGTCTATCAACGAAAAGATCAGGACTAGATGCATTAGTGATTATTATACGCTGCGTTTGGAGTGCAATTGATCACTAAGAAAGGGAGAGGAGGGAACAAATGGCATGTCGGCAGAAAAAGAGGAACCCATGCACGAGGATAACATTGTCGAGTGGATCAACGCTCACGGGCCCAATGCGGGAATGAGGAAAAAGAACAAAAAAAAAACGCATCATTAGCAGCAATAGGAGAGATGAAGGAAGCAAAATGGGCACGGAAAGAAGTAAAATGGGTACAAAAGAAAGATGTATCGAAGGTCTTACTTAGAGTACGTTAACAAATATATGGGGTTCCTGAAGGCGCGACTTCCCGTGGCATATACTGTAGGATGGACGATACTAATTAAGTAGTCTAAGCCTACGTAGACCAAGAGCTACATCCCAACAGAATGCATAAATCACCATGGGTGAAATTGAAAAGGCAAGAATACACCTAATTGTTGACTGGAGAAACACACAAGAATTGACTTAAGTATCGTCGGTGCCTCAGAAAAGAATGCGTAATAATGAGTCTCTTTGTTTGCTCACAACATCGAGAAAAGAAGCGCCTCATAACCGTGCATCATGCAGTTACAGAGTCAAAAGCTCATTTGAGCGTTCTGTACATAACANGACTTAAGTATCGTCGGTGCCTCAGAAAAGAATGCGTAATAATGAGTCTCTTTGTTTGCTCACAACATCGAGAAAAGAAGCGCCTCATAACCGTGCATCATGCAGTTACAGAGTCAAAAGCTCATTTGAGCGTTCTGTACATAACAAATACTACAAAATAAGCCTTTCAATGGAATACAAAAATTAGAGTTCAAACAAATGATGAGCGCTTTGGCTCATCAGATGTCAGAGGGGTTCAGTGACAGTTAAGCGCCACAATAAAGTTTGCGCAGACACTGTTTACACAGCTCGAGTCGAGTTCAGTAATTAAGGAGTAGAATTCCCGAGAGTTTTGCGGCAATTTGGAGCAGTGCGACAACACGCGTGCACTCCACAGCAAGACTACAGCTGCAGCCGCAGGGCCAGGGCCGATGTCACTCACACAGTGTATGGTGGCTAAGGGAGCCGTCGCACCGCTCAGTAGTGCTTCGCCTACAGTTGTCCAGAGTGTGAGAGAGCAGATTGTATAAAAATGTAAGCTACAGAGGTGGCAATGCGGAGCGAACATATATATAATATTGGGTCGCGGGATGTGACCCGGCGCCAGAGTGTAGAGCCCAACATTGCTCAACCGATCCAATTTGGGTCCTGAAATCCCTCCGATAATATAATAATAGGGAATAAAGCATCTCGAAAAAACGAGGAAGCCATGCGCGAAGAAAACCTCACACGGAAAAACGAAAGCATGAAAAAAGGCGAATAAAAAAGTGGCGCCAAGCGACACTGGCGGCCGATTGGATGTTACGAATGACATGGAATAAAATTGAAAGCACTGGGAACCAACGTGCTCACAACTTGAGTCTTCGCGGGAACCCATTGCCTGCAATATAGCTCAACCTCGCGTGACAAGAGTCAGCCAGACACTGAGCCTCGAACAGACACTGCAGACACACGATATACAGACCCCACACTGCGAACTCTACACACCTGATGTAGCTTCACTACACTGGGGTGTAATGATGATAGAGCCATGTTTGTCACTCGCACAACGTGCAAACCACAGATATTCAGATAATATGTTAACTGATGCTACTACAGCTACATGTTGTGGGGTGCTAGTAAAATACGTGACAAACGTTGCCATGCAAATAGATTTTATTCTAGTCTACCCAATTTATATGTTAGTATTAAAGCATCATATGGATCATTTTGTTTCTTTAACTATGATTATTACAACACACGCACGTTACACTATGCGACACAATATAGCCACGTTGCTGTTGAATGGCAACGATTTGAGTTTAGAACTGAAAGCAATACTACACCGAATAAAAAATCCACTGGAACAGCTACGGGTGTGAGTTAAATAGAGCTTCGGCACACTTCCCTACTCTTCACCAATAAAAGTCCTACTATCCGATGCATTGGATCTGGCTAGTCATTTGCACTCGTGTTCGAGAGTAATTTAGTCAAAATCAATTGCCGAGCGCATGAATATGCAACGACTGTTAGAAAGATCATTCCGCTGTGTTGATCTAATTTAGGGGCCCAGTCTTAAGAACTCTCGGCATAGTTTGAACGCCAGATTCAGAGCACTGCCACTCTGTTTGGTCGACACAGAGCTATCTGGAAGTTGTCTCAAACTTGTAAATTGCATATTAGAGGACAGGAGAAAGGGGGTCTCAGTGACATTATTTTGAGCCATGATCAAGGATTGGAAACCTTTTCAACAATATTAGGCACATAATAAAGCCATTGGCTTCATTTACTGCATCCGGAGATTGGTTCTTACTTAGCAGGTCATCAACTACGGCAAAACAGCAAACCAAGCATTTATATAATACCAATAGGTTCTTAAATCATAATTATCATTCAGCTATTCTTCAATATAAGATGTAATTTTTATAGCACAGTCGATTCAGCTTGTTTGAACCACCGGTTTAAACCCCCAGCCACATAATAAATTCTGCAGGAACGCCATCAAACTCTATCCCTGTGCACAAAGTATCTTCCTTTATTGCGGGCAACGTTCTGTTTATACTGACCAATTCATTATCATTACTAATGAAGTAAAACATTCAAAATGAATAATTTTATCAATTGTGACAAACTGTTTCATATTAGGAGGCATATCAAAGTTAAAAAGTAGGCCCGTTTATACCTAACTTGACTGATTATTGATAACACTGCTCCTCCTGCCAACAGGCGGCGTACTAGTATTGCCTCTACTTCACCGAGTCCTTCAAACTAAGAAGTTGTTACCTACTTAGTGCCCGCAAATTACTTCAATTATCTAGTTTAGCTCTGTAATTGACAACAAGAAAAAATCATTGTCCAAGGAGCTGTGCTTATTAGCCAGCTTTTTAGTACAAACTACACAAAAGTTGTTAACTTCGCTCATGACAAGCCGGTTATTATGACCAAATTCGTTGGTCCCGATGTGGATGATTTAAGCGGATTCGACTGTTGTTAAGTGCCCCCCGCACTTCTTAATCGCGTCATTGAAAAACTATCCTACTTTCGGAAGTGTCTGGCCGCCGATGGCGATTTTACCAATTCTTGTATTCCTTTAGTACGCGTGACAGCCAGATGTTCGTATTTTAGCGTGTGAAAATACAGTATATCTGTGCTTATTTTACGGCTTTAGCCAATGAAGTTGCTCAGTTACTACGTCTTTAACTGGCTTAGCTAGGCTTGTCACAATCTTTCGGACGAGGTTTCTGTTGTTTGTCCTTCTTTCGTTCGCTCATCCTGTGTCCCTCGGTGTTCTGTGCGTGAGTTCCGCCCTCCTTTCGCCACTTTATTATTCCTACAACCTTCCTCTCTTTGGATCGCAGCTTGCGCTGTGTGGTAAAGGGGCTTGGACTGTCAATGAATTTTACGTAATTTCTTTCAAAATGAGTTGCGCCCTAGGGTAACAAGTACGTGCAATACGTAGGACAACTTAGTTAGGTTTGTCCATCCAATGTTATGGGGCGCGGCGACCTCAGGGGGGCTCGTGTAGGTTACCTTTGCCACTAGCTAGGTTGGCCTCTCGGACGTCAGGCTTTCGTGCCCACTTTGCTTCATTCTCGATTCATACTCCTACTTGCTCATGCTTTATTCTGATCCTCCTCTTCTTTCCCGACTTGCTGTTCCCATGCGCGTAGGCCCAGTGTGAGAGCAACTTAGTGCATGGGCTGTCCATTTCTGTCGTCATACAGTGTGTCCCTTGTTTATCCTTCTGTTGGATCGCCATTGTTGTGGAGGCGGAAGCTTGAACTGTTCAGTGTAATGAAATTAATATTAGGACAACTGTAGTTAGGCCTCGCAGATACCCTTTCTGTGGGTTTGCCTTCCTCCCATTTTTAATCACTATCGTAAAGGTAAAGGTAAAGTCAACTTAGACCACACCCTCGCCTGGGAAACCCACTTGTACTGGTTTGTGCTTCGGGCATAGGCCCACTGGCCCCAAAGAATAAAGTATAGTTGCAGTCGACCTCGGGTCACCAAGAACAATGGCGTCACTTGACGAAAGGAACAAATGACCCGAGACCCCCCCCCCCTGCTCATCCGTGACGAAGATGAGTTCCACCACGGCGAAGTGCATGCACACAACTGCCCGAGTCAGCACACCTAGATCTGCACAGAGCTCGCGTGCCTGGGTTGGCCTCGAACCTGCGAGCGATACAAGGTGTTAGAGCTGCGAACGGAAGCATCCTGCTACCGTGGCCGTGCATCTTTTCCCGTTGCGACTTGCTGTGTGGGAACACTACCCCGTAAAGTTTGGGTTTTCCCACATGAATAGTACTTCCTTGGACAGTAATACATATGCTGCGAGGTGCGCAAGCTGTGTTTGAAATATCACTATTGTTTGCAGGCTGTCACAGCAAGTTCAAATTACTGGAGATTCCTATACATGTGAATTAGTTACTTTATGGTTTTTGTAACACATGTTTCTGTTTCTTTTTCAGAAGATGTACTTTAGACCTATATACTACCATTTAACAATTTGAAACTAGCTTCGATCATGTACTTTTAAGTCAGTAAATGAGTTCATAGTTGAATTTTATGCTGTACAATATCGAGCACTGCCACTGAACACGAGTATCATATGATGGTGAAATTTTTTAACCCTGCATATCCTAAATCCAGAAGGGTGCTCGGAGTCCCTTCAACTGTATTACACAAAAAATATAACGTCTGCTTATTAACCAACTACAATGAATCTCGTAAAACGTTTAATAACTCTCTGCAAATACTTTAGTAATAAATTTTAATACTTTAGTAATAAATTTTCAGATTTTTAGAATCCTACAAACAGTTTGAAAACAAAAATGCGTTAAAAATATATTTCCTTATTCACAATATATCTCTCGTAACAACGAAGAGTTACAGCATCGAGTGGGTCCACTGGCCATTGAACGGACTGCCTCCTCTCTGCTGAGGTAATCATCGTGCAAAATATTTAGGAACAATATTTAGCTTGCAAACAAATACAGTGCGTTCGCAAGCACAAGGTTAATGGTACTTACCTGGACGATATAAGGACTTCATAGTCATTTAATATCTACAACAGCGAATATAGCAGATAGATACAGAATAATTCATGCACTGTTATCCCGAAGCCGAGTGTTCCTCAATAATCAAACACTAAAGGAAAAACTATATCAGCCTTATTAAAGAAATTGATCTGTAGCAGAAGGGAACGCAATAGATGGTCGCATATAAGAGTCGTAGTTAAAACTCTCGACACCACATGCAATGTTTCGCAATTCTGTAGAGCAGAACTCGAATTTGATTGGGATTTTCACAAAAATTCAGGTGTCACCAGTGAGAAGGAGGAGTGTATTGTAAGAGGTGCGTAAATAGAAAGAATACGATCAGTTGTGCCCCAACTTAGACTAGTAACACAAGGAGAAATGATAACGGATAAAAGAGAAGCATAAGCTGTTGGAAAAATTAGAATGTCACTGAATAGCTACCAAATTCTTTCTGTGAAAAGTAAGTACAAAATTATGACCATAGGTTAGCGGACATAGTAGAGACTATTGCTAGAAAATATTGCGTACTTCAAATTTCACTGACCTGAAACATCAGGTGTGCTTGGGTTGATATCTTCATTAAAATTTTTCAGTAAGGTACGCATTATATATACATGGTCATCACGAACAATGCATAGCTAGGGCTAATTAGTGAACACCTAGTGTTGATCAAGCTTATAACAGTCAAGTCTCACATACACTGCATTTTTTTAACAGAAGTATACATACAGTTACACTGTAAAACTCTGCCGCACTTTATCGATAGCTCTGCACTTCTAGAATAAAGAGAACGTGGTTGTTCGAGACGTCAACGATTATGAGGGTGGCGTTGCCAGGTTGTTCTCACATTATCGTTACTCCCTGGGCAACACATTCCATATAAACCTTATTATAACTACGTTGTGGTATCGCAACAATAAAAGCGAATAGAGAACCATTGTAGGAAGGTAGCACAACTCGCTTAAAATTGTGTTAATCCTTTCATATCTCAGTATAAATCTTTTTGCAGTCACAGCACTACTTGCAAGCATGACCAATAATTATCGGTCCACATGTTGGTTCTTATGCGGTTATATTAACCCTTTCGATACTGACAGGACGTATAATTAAGTCCCACATCAAAGTTTTCATTATTAAAATCAGTGCGTTGTTTCTTGCTATCGAAATTTGGACAACATACTTAACAACCCGTCTGAAGTCAGTGGTAGTATTTTATCTACGACTGAACAAAGCTGTAGGTGAGCTCAAGTGACTACAATGATAGTGTCTACTGTGAGCTTCTTTTAGAACCTCANGGTGGCATTGTCAGGTTGTTCAAGACGTCAATGATTATGAGGGTGGCGTAGTCAGGTTGTTCGAGACGTCAATGATTATGAGGGTGGCATTGTCAGGTTGTTCAAGACGTCAATGATTATGAGGGTGGCATTGTCAGGTTGTTCAAGACGTCAATGATTATGAGGGTGGCGTAGTCAGGTTGTTCAAGACGTCAATGATTATGAGGGTGGCGTAGTCAGGTTGTTCGAGACGTCAATGATTATGAGGGTGGCACTGTCAGGTTGTTCAAGACGTCAATGATTATGAGGGTGGCGTAGTCAGGTTGTTCGAGACGTCAACGATTATGAGGGTGGCATTGTCAGGTTGTTCAAGACGTCAACGATTATGAGGGTGGCATTGTCAGGTTGTTCAAGACGTCAATGGTTATGAGGGTGGCGTAGTCAGGTTGTTCGAGACGTCAACGATTATGAGGGTGGCGTTGTCAGGTTGTTCGAGACGTCAACGATTATGAGGGTGGCATTGTCAGGTTGTTCAAGACGTCAACGATTATGAGGGTGGCGTTGTCAGGTTGTTCGAGACGTCAACGATTATGAGGGTGGCGTTGTCAGGTTGTTCGAGACGTCAACGATTATGAGGGTGGCGTTGTCAGGTTGTTCGAGACGTCAACGATAATGAGGGTGGCGTTGTCGGGTTGTTCTCACATTATCGTTACTCCCTGGGCAACACATTCCATACAAACCTTATTATAACTACGTTGTGGTATCGCAACAATAAAAGCGAATAGAGAACCATTGTAGGAAGGTAGCACAACTCGCTTAAAATCATGTTAATCCTTTCATATCTCAGTAGGCTATAAATCTTTTTGCAGTCACAGCACTACTTGCAAGCATGACCAATAATTTTCGGTCCACATGTTGGTTCTTATGCGGTTATATTAACTACTGGTGCAGCAAGTAATAATATGATCAACACGGTACAAGCATCGCACGCTAGAACAATTCATAAAATAATGAATGATATATACATTGCTGCCTTTATAATCCCATGGGACCTCGTACGACGATTAAGAAAAACTACGCAAAAGCGTTATTTATACTTTGATAAATGAAACAAACTGTACTGTAAAAACACTCATTCTTTAAAAGCAAATACTCAATTAGCAAGCAGTGCAGGCTTTATATAAGGCCGTTCGATTGGGTGGCTCAATCGAGCTAAGTAGAGCCCACTTGTTTTGACTTGTCCGAAACTGTACTCAGGAACTTTGAATTCCGTACTAAGAATCGTGTTGCGGGTGTTAATTAGAAGCAGCCTGATCGTGCTCCGCAGACTGAAGTTTCCCTTTTCAGGAGTACGATTGAATTTTTTGGAAGTCTCGCATGTAATCCATTAACGGTCTACCCCCAAAAGTTGAATCAACGGGTCGAAGCCAGGGCACCTGCCCGATACTTAAAACAAATTAAGGCTCGTAGGCTTAAATTTGATGCCCAAGCGAACAAGCCCTTGATACTTGTTTCGAAACTACTTAATCTGACATATAACGATCATTATTTGTTAAAACAATACAAGGACGGACCAACGTTATGTTATTTTCATAAGCAAGTAGATCATTATTGTAGCGTCACCACAAAAGAGAACGCGTTGAGCTACGGCAACCAAAGTACCTAACGAACCTATACGATATTTTCAGTTGTGTGGCACACCCAAGAGCTCTAAAGAGAACAGAGAATAACACTACAGCATTTTTCGAAATAAACTACAACAGCCAAAGCTTAAAAAAATTGACCTACAGCTGCACGATTGGAATCTCACCGTAAGCGATGTCAAACACACATGTCAGGCAGCCTTCACAACTAATTGATATTGGTGTGACAAGTAAATCATAGCAGTGTGATGATCCACCAAACTTCCGAAGAATATCCGCTATCAAGTCATGATAAAGTGCGAATGGATACATTAACCGAAGTAGGCTAATTCGGACTTGAATAGAGCTGTAGTTGCATGGGCTATCCAAAGCCGCCATTTGGGGAGCCGTAGCACCTGATAGAGTTAAATGGACCAAGATTTAAGAGGGAGCTTGAGAAATGAGAGGACAGTCGAGATGAAGATCACAGACGGCCTGGAATGAGAGATTCTTAGTTCAAATTAAGCCCGTGAGGTGTTGCTCTTTACGAGGATTTGTTTCGACTTACTCAAGATCTTTTCGGAGGGCGAGTCTTGGATATATGGATGGGAAATTCGTTAGCAAAGAAAGGCAGTGTAAAGAGAGCACTCGTAGGTTCCACAGAACTATAGCATATTCGTCAGCAGTACTAATACTGTAAGAAAACGCTGTAGCTTCGAGCTTGAAGAAAATAGTGAGCCATATATTTTGTCAAAGTAAAAACATAAGGCATTCATCATGCTTAGTAATGAATTGAATAAAAAATATGCATTTTAATTGCAACAAAAAAAAACAAAGCTACCATGAAGTGGAACCATTGTCAACTAACGATACATAGTAACCCAAGCATTTAGTTAGCTGATAATGCCACATAATCCTCATATAGATTCACGATTCGCCGCAACTACAATAGGATGAGCTCCTTTTTTTCTCTCTGGTGAGGGGAATCTATGTATTAATAACATCAGACGATGCGTCTTCACTGATTACTACGCTATATCATGAATCTTACTTTGCAAACAATAATTTTATTCAAAATACATACAACCCTTACACGAAATCTCACCAAAAACAAGGTAAAATGTTGCCCCAATTTCTCTGCAACGTATCAGTAGCATTGTCGAGTGCAAGAAGTAATGGAGAGCTCTTGACTGAAGCCGGATTCCCACTCAAGTCTTTTGACGCCGTCACAGACCGTCACGCGTCTGGATGTTTCGTCGGCTCCTCGTAAACAACGGAAAGGATCAGAGCTTTTGCACTTGCATTCACTCCAACTTTGACAAGTTACTCAAAACTCTACAGCAACACTTGCTAAAAGCTGGCTGAAATGACGACTAATATTTTAATATAGCTTCTGGTAGACAAACTGTTGTGTTTGCTAAGTTTACAAAGAGACGATAAAAAGTTCGAACAGCTTAAACGGCTTAAAGATTTCCGTCACCTTAGAGTTAAATATTTTAGTTAAGAAAGGCAACGGTATCTGTAACTAACAGGTATGGTAGAAGTTTAGTATCAATAGTTAAACGTATGAGCCGCAGTTCGTTACGCATGCACAGAGTCCCAAAGTAGCATAATCTACGTGTCAGACAACACACTGAGCCCCCGTATGCGCGGCAGTTTGTTTCGCCTGCACACGCCGTTGGCAGAGTATGCGCGGCAGTTTGTTTCGCCTGCACGCGCCGTTGGCAGAGTAGCATAACCTACGTGTCAGACAACACACTGAGCCACCGTATGCGCGGCAGTTTGTTTCGCCTGCACGCGCCGTTGGCAGAGTAGCATAACCTACGTGTCAGACTACACACTGAGCCACCGTATGCGCGGCAGTTTGTTTCGCCTGCACGCGCCGTTGGTAGCGTAGCATAACCTACGTGTCAGACTACACACTGAGCCCCCGTATGCGCGGCAGTTGTTTCGCCTGCACGCGCCGTTAGCAGAGTAGCATAACATACGTGTCAGACTACACACTGAGCCACCGTATGCGCGGCAGTTTGTTTCGCCTGCACGCGCCGTTGGCAGAGTAGCATAACCTATGTGTCAGACTACACACTGAGCCCCCGTATGCGCGGCAGTTTGTTTCGCCTGCACGCGCCGTTGGCAGCGTAGCATAACCTACGTGTCAGACTACACACTGAGCCCCCGTATGCGCGGCAGTTTGTTTCGCCTGCACGCGCCGTTGGCAGAGTAGCATAACGTCAAGCGTGTTTGCCGTGCGAAGGTTGCCATGACAACATCCTAGCAACGGGCTCTCAGGCTCCGGTTACCGGGAGATGGAAGAGAAGGGAGAGACGAGGGGGGCAGGAGCAGAGTGAGCCAAAGGGGACTTGGAAGTGGGGAGCGGGGGAGATGATCCAGGTGCAAGAGGAGTAGAAGCCATAAGGGACGCAAGAGACGAAGGCAAAAAGTAGACGATGTGGGGAACTGTTGAGTGGAGTAAGGACGGAATGAAATGTCAGGTACAACGAAGGGAGTCAGAGAAAGAGGATAGAAAAGAAAAGTCAGCGGCAGCCTAAGAAAGGCAATCCGTGTGAGTGACGAACGCAGAAATGAGACACCGAAAGTGCCAGCAAGCAACACGAGAAGGAGAAAGAAAGAAGAAAATGTGTAGTAAAACAGGTGCTCGACAAGAGGGAGGCAGATAAGAGAGAAGAGAATGCAAAACGTAAGAGAAGAAGAAAGAGCTGTAAGGAAACTAGCATGATATGAGTAAAAAGAAATTAGAACTACAAACTGTTAGCACAAAAACAAAAGAGTTACGAAGAACATTAAAGAGAGAAAGTTACTTTAGAACACCAGTTTTTATTATTCTGTTTTAACGGGACAATCTCAGTATTTCCTGTTGGGACGGCATAACAAATAACAGCATATCGCCGCATAGCTAGTTGCTCTTTAGTTAATCATAATTATTTTTTTCCATCAATAATCTCATTTCCAATTGCATGAATAGCAAAATGATACACCTATAGGAGCTCAACCAAAGTATACAATGAAAGTAAAACAATCATCAATAAAGCACACAAGAGAGGTTGCATCAAAGCCTTTCAGCGCTAATGAACGTGTTGCATCAGCTGCATATATTCAATACGAGTTCTTCGGTTCAAAGGAGAAAACAAAGGACAATCCTCCTCCACAGTTAATTGTGTTAGGGAAACCAATGAAAGATCTATGATCCTCAACTGAGTGCAGGACCTTGAGCTGTTGCTAGCCGAGCTGTTTGTACTCATCTAATGACCAGCACTGAGTGCTGCTTCAAGAGCAATGCGCCATGTATTGTATCCAGCGTAGCTGTTATGAAGAGCGCGTGCATCGCCAACTTTAAGAGCACTGCGGAACGTATTGTATCCAGCAGAACTGTTTAGAAGAGCGCGTGCATCAGTAACTTTAAGAGCAATGCGCAACGTATTGTATCCAGCGTAGCTGTTATGAAGAGCGCGTGCATCGCCAACTTTAAGAGCAATGCGCAACGTATTGTATCTAACAGAACTGTTTAGAAGAGCGCGTGCATCAGTAACTTTAAGAGCAATGCGCCATGGATTGTATCCAATTAACAAAACTGTTCCGAAGAAACGAACATGTAGCACATTAACGCCTTCAGGGAGCAGTTGGACACCTTTCAAATTTGCTAGTCCTAGAAAAAAGAGGTTTCACTGGAACACTCAAGAGTTAAAGCTATATCAGCAAGCATACTATTATAGGTTCAAGACTGCCACATATCAAGTTCAACTCCCGTTATACAAATATATACCATTTATTGATTCTCCACTTGTTGTGGCCATACTGCTCACTTGCTTTTATTCTTTCACTGTTAATATTGTTTCTAACAACCTATATGATTTCTCTTCTGTTTTCGAATCAAAGGTTTCGTTCTTTTTCTAAAACTCATGACACGACTCAAAAGTTTTTGCTCGAGCTAGTTTAGCTTTCGTGGTTAAAATCTATGGAAGTTTTGTTGTTAGTATGAAGCAAGTTTATGAGCAGGTAAAAATATTGTCTTGCAAAGACAAGTTTAAGTTTCCGTAACGAAACGATTAAAGAATATCTTTGGTCAACTTCGGATACAGTTGTAAGACTAAGCCAACACGCACGAGGCCCGCTATCTGCCCAGCATGTACTTGATGCTGACGGTAGTTTCCAGTTCAACCACTACAGCGTAAGCTCAACTCCCACGCAGTGATCACAAACACACGACAAGAGTGCGCATTTTGCGCCGCAGTTCGGTGATAGGAATCTTATTTGCGCATTTCAGATTCGCTTGAATGGTGCTCTGGAGGAAACTATCAATGAAATGGATAAAGCGACTGAAGGGGGGGTTATGAAAGCCCCGGGTACGAATTAAAATTTATATACTGTATCCAACATGTAGTACAGCCGATAGCAGCGCATACTGTTACCAGCAAGAGGGCAAACAATGAGCCGCATTGCAGTGTAGTATGTAATGATCATATTAACTACTTTCTATTCCTAATCTAACTCTAATGATAAGCTGCCTCCCATACATTTGTACTATGTCCATATGATTAACTATTAAAAAGTTTATTCTTTTATTATTAATTAAACGTAACATTTCCAGCAAAAATCTTTGGCATAGATATATTATTAGATTCGAACAAAGCTCTGTAACCAGTGTTTAGTATCCCTCTACATATATGCTTGAGAAACGAAACTGTAAAGCAGTAATATACCCGCATACACTCTCGTGATGATTCGGGATAACGCACAGCCAGAGATGCAATAACACACTCTCTAGTAATGGCATGAATTCTCATCAACAATCATTACAATGTTCTTTTATGATACGTGCTGGAATCTTTTTCTCTTTCTCTAATCCAGTATCACTTTGCAAACAATGACACCATCACCATTGCGCGCGATTTGTTTTTCTTTCCATTGCACGTCACAAAGCAAGACAGTCTGTGTAGTACCATCATTCACGAAATTTGGGTCCTATCAACAGCAACGCAGAACTGAAATAACGCGATCCTATTATCGTCGGATGCGCACATAAAGCATGTGAGGCATAGCAGCATCGCTTCCCTAATGGAACTAGGGACATGTGTGACATCTCAGACAACAATACACGAGAAAGCAAAGCACTAACCAAATGAAATGGCAAGCTCGACCGCACTCTCTGGACGGCGACATAAGACGAAGAATAATGCTAGGTGCTACCAACAATAGACTGCTTCTGTGACAACTTGATGGATGGCCACAAGGCCTCCTGGCAAGCCGCTAACACCATCATGGGCAGTCAGCGGAAAACGCGGTCGTGCCAGCTGCTTTCGCCGTTGCAATCCTGAGAACAATTAGGGACATTCATCGACAGTTTCATTTCATTTTGAAATTCGAAACATTCCACCACTGCAGTAACTTCAGTCACTCGTAGACGACAGCACCTTCGACTAAAGAGCAGAGAATGAGAATGAAACAATCATATAACTGAGCACACCGAGGAATAGCCATGGAAGTCGCCTGTGTGTAAATTAGTTACAAACTTTCAATAACGTTGAAGTCCAAAATTTATATGTTTCTATGGAGGTTATAAAGCAAACTAACAGTGAAACAACAACGGACAAGCTTAAATCTCATGCAGGATCGTTTGGTAGTGACTATAAGTTAATCGCCGGTTATATTTAGCACAGGTAAACACATTCAAGAAATAAGAGAATAAGCTAAGCAGTATTAAACGTAATTCTACAGAGCGTTATTTTTAACGTTAGGTCGTTTCTCTACACCCGTAATATATAGACTGTATTATCTAAAAACATATGAAATAATTGAATGGAAAAGCTATCCAAGGAAGTTTTACAACAGACCATTACAAACTATTATAGGTAGTACAAAAAGGAAAGACGATTTAAAAAAAGAATCGCAACGGCATCAAAAATGAAAGTTGTGACATGGGTGCGCACAGAAAAGAAATGAATGTAAAATACAGTAATATAGCAGCAAAGAAAAAGATTATCCCTCCATTAAATGTCTTACTCCATATGAAGATAACTTAGCTGTTAAGATGTCAAAGTAAACGCATTCACACTTCTAATCATAAGTTTAGGATCCCCTGAAAAAAAAAAATGCTCTTGTGTTTCAATACATAGACTATAAAACTTTTTTAAAGAAAGTTTACTTATTGGTAAAGATAAAGGACGAAGAAGAGAAACAAAATTTCTGCATACTCAATTTAATAGCAAAATCACATTTTAAGTAACTGAAATGCTTAGCAGCTAATCAAAAATATAACTCAAGGGGGCAGAAAAATATCGACAAAGGAAAATTCATGGATTTCACCTCGGTAAAAGGCTGTCATACACGATGCAAATGCGTCTCTTAGCCCAAGGGTCAGCAGAACTATCCTGTTTTTAACCTCTCGGATCGTTTGGCTACATTAGCTATGTTTGTCACAGCATGAATCGCAGCTGAAGCTAGACGCATCAAAACAGTGGTTCGGACTTCTTGAAAGACCCTGACATTTATTGAGCATCGAAATCTAGTGTAGATGAAGTAAAAATTCACCAATATTGAGTTGGAGAATTTGTCGGGCACGATCTTCGAAACAGATTCAGGCACCTCAGCCACTTAATATGTGATTTTCTAATTAAATCGATTAGACAGAAATTATTTGTCTTCTTCATCCTCTATCTTTACCAATGAGTCAACTTTAGTTTTAAAAAATGCTTCTACGTTTATCCAAGCAAAATAGTATTTTATCAGTTTAATATTGGTCCTAAACTTACGATAAAGAGTGTAGTGACAACGACTGGGATCTTATGTGATTACAATATCATTGTTAGTCACGATACAACCCTGCTAAACATCTATGCCGAATGATGCAACCCTGTTAAAAATCTAGGCTGCTTCAGGGGTAACAGTACTGCACTGGATGCAAGAAAACCGTATTCGAGTCAGAAAAAAAGGAGTTTGAAAGTCTCCATGCGTGCCCTCTGGGCAACTACATCGAAACAATTAAAAATTATTAAGGCACGAAAACTACTCATTATATTGTCAGCCTTATAGCCTACTTGCTTGATTCTAATCTCGTCTATTTAGTGTAGTCTTTTGTGGCGCTTGTACGGCTACTTACTGCCATGTGCCGGCTGGAAAACGTAGCCGATATTTAACAAGAATGACTGCACAGTACACTCAAAATATTATAAGCCTTTCATACGAGCGAGTAGTTAGTGAATGTTTACGTTAGCAATTATCCAACAGTGACGCAGCTATCTAAACACAGCCCTGGAAAGTTCCTAATGAGATTTTAATGAACGAGGAGGCTTAGCACCTGGCATCTTTTCACGACTAAAAGGTTCAAAGGTTGCGGCGATGGTACCGCAGAATATGAAGATATAAGCGATTGGAAACAGTTAGAGACTCTGGTGTGCATGAATATTACAAGAAGGTAAGTCATTTAGGATCAGGACTGATGGAAAGAAACTCGCTCCTAATTAAAAGATGAGTATATACAGCGGACCCATGAAACAATAATTGAACTGCATACGAGTAACCGCAAAATTAATCAAGCATAGCAAAACATATAAATTTCGTCTTAAGACAGAACAATGTAGAAAGCCAAACGCAAATGATTAGCTAACAAAACGAAGCAAATATATTTTGTACACAAAGTTCTGCAACGCATTTTATATGTAAACTTGTGTCGCTGCAGTTCTACTATGTTGCTCATGCTATACGTACATTGTCAAATGCCTTGGTGCTTGTATTTCTGTCAGAAAATGGCTCCCTCCTATTCCATAGAAGAGATACACAACAATATGCAGTATATAGGCAGAACTAGGGAGTATGTCAGTTGTAACTGAACAATAAAAACGAAGACATTGCTGTGTTACGCATTAAATCGTTTGGGAGTGACAGAGAGAAACGTTATTACGGTAATGTGTCCGCTGGGAACAGAGGCAGCGAAAAATCGCGCCTACCTTCGACAACTTGATGGATGAAGGAGTCGTGTTCGAAGTGACCATCAACAAGGAAGCTGAACACTAAAACTGTGCTCGCTAACGATCCTTCCTCTGAACCGCGCCTAGGAGATTGCACGATAGCAGATTTGGCGGAGGAGAAAAAAAGGAGCGATTTAAAAGGTGAAATTGAAATGATAATTTATTAGCACGGCACCAGGCGGCGTGCACCCACTGAACGAACTGGAGCACGTCGAAATGTCTCCGGATGCATCCCGGAAGGGATACCTAAATCATACGTAGTCGTAATCGAGATCTTGGTACATACACATATGGGGTGAAATTATCAAGAAATTTTCTATTAGTGGTCAAAGACAAAATTTAGTAGCACTCCTGACAAGTAAGATTAAAAAAATTGAAGCAGGATATATCAGAAAAACTAGGAGTCCGCTGCGTAGCGATTAAAAAAAACTCTAGCTGTGTAATTCCATGAAATTAAAAAAAAAATACTTAAGCAGAGCATGATTATCAATTACGGTGACAATACCGCGTCACAGAGCCATATATAGGTTCCATAGCTCGGTAGAGCAGAACTTGGTTCAAAATATGTAAATATATACGGGCATGCAATCCAAAACGAGTACAAAATAAAATTGAGAGACTAAGACTCGGTTCTCAATCATTTACCGAAACTACATAGAATGAGGCGGGATGGGATGATAAGACTAAACTTTTGATTTTGAAGTAATCAGAACTTCAAGACTAACCGATATTTCGTTCAAAAATAAATCACAATTTTCAGCAGACTTTTCTATATAAAGGATAATGAGACAACATATAATGAACCTAGCGGAGATGAAGGTTCTAGCGTGAAGCCGATCCATATATGCGTAGCACTTACACCGTCCTATCCTTTCGCCTCCTCAACATAAGGGGAAAAAGCACAAACAATATCGACCAGTGTCGTAACAATGTTAACTAAGTACCTGAGCGATCAGGGAATAAATGAAAATATCAGTGAGCTCATCATTCTCATAGACGTAAAAATCTGAGTTCACGGCAGAGACGAACAGGGAAAAATAGAAATAATTGCGACTATTTACATTCTTGCGATAAATCTGGCGTCGCGGCTATTTTAATCGTATCAGTGAGTCAACTAAAAACTAACGTAAATTCGACCACTACTGTAATGCGTCTTTAAACTATGGAGCTTCCAAATACAATAACTGACAAATATTTAGCTACACAGCGCTAGACCATCAGTGACCATCTAAATTACTTACTTCTGAAACGTATTAATTTCACTGTATTTTAGAAACCAACTTTCACTCTCCACTTGCACCCGGACTAACGCTGTACCCACCAACTCATCAGCCATTCTAGTACTGAAATCGTAAAGTCATCGGGAGTGGATAAGCAAGATTATAAATAAATATTATGGTTTTTCATATCGTCAACATCAGGTGCTTCCCAGACAAAGGTCTGGTCAGGGAGCGACGGATCGTGCCAGTTCGAGTCTCTGACGAAATTATTTGCATATGTAGATGTTAATTCAAGAGGTTGAACTTAACTGGAGAGCTAACTACAAAGCGGTGTCAGATCACACTCCCTTACTTTCTTCTCAATCATCTCTCAGATCTTGCAATGCTACAAACATCCGACAGAATGTTGCCAAACGTCTCATTTCTTGTCATTCAAAATCAAATTTGGAAGATTGGGGGCATACAAAGAGTTGCTGTCATTTTATTCACTGAACGTACAGAACGCTCCGTAAAACAGTAATTTATTTTTTATACTTTACATTTACGAAACCAATGCTGCCACTATAGATAGCATCTGACGTGTTTCTATTCTAGAACACTTTCTTAACTAGAGAGATTTCTACGTTGGAATAAACATAACATACACAACCACTGAATTTAGTTTTTCAAACATTTCAGTTTAGTGACAACGACTCGACATTTCAACAAGATATCAAGTGAATACACTTTGTGCTCCAAATATTCTGAGAATAAAACAAAGCTATAAGTCCCAAAATGGAGCGTAAATCGAAATGTAAGCTTCGCGGAGTGGCGCAGGTGGAAACTGCGCATCACAATCACATAAAAATTCGACAGCCTCACACGTCTGGAAAAAACAGCTTGCTAATTAGAGAAACTCTCCGCACGTCTAGAAATAGGTTTCAACAATAGCCCCCATGTTCGAATTAATTGGTAAAACTAATGGGAGGCAAGGGTATTCTCGTAACCTCCGTACAAAATAAATAATTCTCAAGTGAGGAAGCATGTATGTTGGAAAGCAGAATATATAAACAGTTGAAATCAACGGCCAGTGAATTGTTGC
>LQNS02278146.1:2216400-2252348 GCA_001587735.2 Parhyale hawaiensis | reverse complement strand
TATGGAGAACACAGCGCAGAAATATTCTATGCAAACCAGCCCAAAATTCTTGGGTCTCGAGAGAGGCTGTGTCACGTTAGTGTATTTTTGGAGACGGCAACAATGAGGCCATCCGGACAATATCCGCTTACGGACATCCATCATGTAATGGACGGATGAATCTCTGCGGAAGAGATTTAATGGATGGCGCTCACACCCTCAAGGCTCTGTTGTGTCGCAGAGTAAAGAAAAGAAGGCACAATGAGCGTAAGCTTCCTACGTAAAAAGTAATGACGGCGCAGCGCTAACGCAAATAATAAAAAAGTGACTCACCAAGAGGGAGTGGTAGGTACCTTGGATGGTACCAAGGCGACTACAGGAAGGCAAAAAGTGGCTCTACAACATCATGGCAATATTGTAAAATTGAGGGAAAAAGAAAGCGCAGAAATTAAGGCATGAGAAAGGCGCGCACCACGATGTTAGTCCTACAAGTATTCATGTCACGATTTTCCTGCTCAACTAGTTTTGTTTAACAAACGAAACTATCAACAAGAAGAAAAAAATACGAATTGAGGACCAAAGTTGAAAATTACTGAACCTCGTGTTAATGAGAAACCCGTATAGTAGCGATTAACATACAAAGGGGGAGGGGGGCAGAAAATATATACCAGGAATGTTGCTGGATGCGTCAATCATGTACAATTTTCGCAGAACAGTGGCATTTTTATAGGAAAAAACAGGAACCAGTTACTGATAATAGGCTACGTACTGATTCTGATACATTGAATTCGTGCGAAATATAAAGCATCGAAAGAAAACAAATTTCTAGTAGCTAAGCTGTTTTCCCAAGACCTAAAAAATTACGCTGTAGTAGTTGTACAAGATTGTTTAAGCCTCCCTAAATAAGAACTAAGCTTTTCTAATAGAAGAAAAGAGACATATAGCATTTCCATAGACACGTGGAACCCATGCACGAAGGTGTTCCCACACAGGATCAAAGCGCATGGGAACAGCAAGTTGGGAAAAAAGAGGAAAAACAGACGAAAGTATACAAGAAGAAGTAGGGAATTGAAAGGAAGCAAAGTGGGCACGAAAGACAGACGTCATGAAGGCCTAGCTAACAGCTAAGGTAACCTACAGGGTCTCCCTGGGGGCGCTGCTCGCCGTAACATAGGATGGGCGAACTAAAACTAGCCGAACCTTATGGCCGCCCATCCTATGCCCCCTGAGAGGAACCGACGATGTGTCCACACCTACGCAGACGATAAGGTTTTCATAGTAAAACAATTTTAGTAGCAGTAATTTACGTGAGGTAAATGGTTTGATTAGTAAACTTGTGTGTGTACTTGTGTGTGTTTGGCCAGCCCAACTGGCAGGGGCTAGAGCAAAGGAGTACTGTGCATGAAACTAACAAGCAAAAAATAAATTATTAACTGCTACTTATGGCATCACTTTGGGAACAAATTTCAAAATCAACAGTGTGACAGTTCTTGTATTTATCTAGGATGATGCCCATATTACAAAGAAGTGCTGTAAATTTGAGAAATATTTCAACAACAACAAAACAAATCTAGTAAAAGGTCACGATTCGCGCGACTGCGACCCCAAAATAGGACGAATTAGGAGAGCTTATGTAAATGATGTAAATAAAACTATATCTTGATGTTAGGGTGGCGCAAATTGATATTGGCGCGAACTGGGAGTGTCTGCTGTACTAAGTAATATGAGATAAATAAACAGTTTAAACTATGACCGCTTAGCATTCACTCAATGCAACGGGTCTTCTTTTAAAATAAACGGTACCAAATAGTATATAAGAGGAGTGTATTATGTTACAGAAAAAGCTAACACTTGTCTGGTTTCTTTGTGCAATGGTGGTGCTTGTACAGTATATCATTGATACTAACCGATATGTCTCGTGCCTATAAGTAAATTCTTGCCCAGTAAACACAGAGAAGCATTGGTAGCTACAATCAATGTGACTCAAGCAAAGCTCCAACCCATTTAGTAACACCTGTAACTACAGCGAAGGTCTATGAGTACGTCACACAAGTTTTTGCACAATTACCAAAGGGTCAGTGAGAGTTGTCATTTCGATGAGGTCTCTAAGAGTTCGAGTTGATGACAGGTGTTCAGAGGCTCGTATGAGGCAGCATTGTGAAGACACTGGCGTGTACTCATGCGAAACTAACTAACTGGACGGATGGATGGATCACCGATGAATATGGAGCAGCACCCATGATTGACAGGTCCAAATGAATGCAAATTGGATACTCGAGCTGTACAGCGGGCGCCCGAGGGTTCGCCGGAGCTGGTGCACGCCTTTAGACTCACTCGGTCCGGCCGTTGCTCGCCCTGCGTCACACGCAAACTAAACACGACCATGACCCTTACAATGACGGCTGAAAGCAGACTTTAATTAATACTAGCTCAACCGCCGAGATACCGACATCCGTACGAATGTTAGAGGTGAAAACTCGTATTCAATCCACGGTTAATAATTTCACAACCCCAGTTTACTTGGCTGAAGTATAATATACTATAGCGCATCGTTCAGCAGGATGTAGGTACCACATGAACACAAGTGCCTAGCTTATTAAATTTTGTCCAATACTGCATGTTATAAATAATTTCTGGATACACGTCATCATTCCGCACGAAAGAAAATACGGAAATACATAGGTAACCTGACAGCTCTCGTACGAAATTGATGTTTTTTTCTCCAAGTTATTATATAATCTCAAGGATAACTCGAAGTGAAGGGAATTGCAAGGAATGTTAGCATGTAGCTGTAGAGGGAGCTTCTTTTCATCTGCTGCGAGTTATTGCTGGCTAACAGATATGGTAGAAACTGTAAATAGAAAAACTAAAGGAGTACTGTGAATTGCAATGCTGTTTAATTTGGCTTTTATCTCTGTACCGGGTGTTAACGCAATTTCGAAATAGACTATCTGCAAAAAAAAAAAAATCAGAAAACATGCTCGAAGTTTATATCAAAAAGTTATTGCTTCCAGAATTTCCAAAAAAAAAAAACAATATCATCAACGAGACAAATTTAAGAGCAAGCTAGAGTAGAGAGAGAAAATGTAAATGATGGTGCAAAATTGGATTAGATTGAATACTCTGCCCTTTCAAAACGATTACAAGGGACAGCGCATGTAACGAAGTCTGCATGAAACGAAAACGAAGCATGACAATGTCGTCACGTCTCACAGTTGACGGTATTAAAGCAGAAGCAACGCTGCAACTACACGAGTGATGGCGTCTATAACGATATTCTCAAAGCTTGGGTGTACTGATAACTTTATAAGATAGATACACCAGCAGCAAAGATCGTAAAAAAGACTAATTCCATTTGCTTTGCTCATACGAGATTCAACGTACGGTATGCTCAGTAGCAAAATCCTCTTCCTGTGCTAACAGTGAAGAACCTGAGTTAGAACGTGCGCAAGGAAGGGTGTAGATATAGGTTACTCTCTATAAGATACGAGAAGTAGATCCAGTATGTCATGTTTCAAACTTAGCTCTCGAGGTGGAACACAGTTGACATTGAGTGTTCAGAAATAACCCTCACTGGGAGATGATTCAAAAACCTACCAAAACACGTGATTCTGCGGCGAGTTCGCCAGGCTTCGAACTACACTAAAATAACGTCAAAAGTAACAACAGGACGCTCGTGGTAGCGCAAGAGAAAACTATCATTTAATTATCATTTATTTAAATAGTAAGTTTTTCCCTAAAAATCCTTTGTCACAATGTATGTAAGTGAACCTTTACTGCATTGGCTTGCAATACGGGCACGTGCAAAAAAGAAAAAACTGCAGAAACGTATAGCATGACAACATAAAACCAGGAACCCATGTATGGAGGTGCTCCCACACAGGATCTACACGCATGGGCACATCAAGTCGGGAAAGAAGAGGAAGAACAGAGGAAAGCATCAACACTGTAGGAGTATATATATCCTATGTTATGGAGAGCAGCGATCCCAGAGGAAACCTGTAGGTGTCTTACCTGAGCCGTTATAGCGAGGCTTTCGGGACATATTTTCTTTCGGTTTCTTATAGGAAACCGAAAGAAAAGAAATTGAGCACGTAGGCAATATGGCCCGAAAGCCTCGCTATAACGGATCAGGTAAGACACCTACAGGTTTCCTCTGGGATCGCTGCTCTCCACAACATAGGATGGTCGAATTTAACTAGCCTAACACTATGGTCCATCCTATGCCCCTGACACTAAAAAAAAAAACAAGATTACATATAAATTGTCAAGCAAAGGACAAAATGCACTGACCAAATGTACACTCCTCAGCTCTCGCAGAGCTTTAGTGAACGGAACACGATAATAACCTTGAGCCCCGAGAAAGCGGAAACAAGAAGACGACACCGTCGCTTACACTACACGCAGTGCTGGTACCGAAAGCAACGATGACCGCGAGACTGTCTTCAAGTGAAGAGGGAAGGGATTGCAGACTTAAAGCTGCAGTTTCATTACAAGTTGCCAAATACGACAACTTACGCGCTCGCTCTAAATATATTATCAAGTTTTTTTTATCAGCAGCGTACAACTTTAACTAACGCTACTTAGAAGGCCAAAAAGTTCTAACGAGATGCACCACAGACTGAGAGACTTTAAACTCTCATCGAGATACATTGCAGAGCTGTAGAACTAATCTTGCTGAAAACAGTAACGCTGTACTGAATAAAAAAAGCTGGCGCTATCGATTATTAGTTCAAAAAGAAAAGCGAATGTAAGAAAAATCAATTCAATTTCTGATAATCTATTAACAGAGACAAGCAGACGATTGAGTCACGAAGTAACTTTACCCTAACTTAGCGACTTGAAGAGTTACGTTGTAGATCGGATGTCGTACAGAAGTGAAATATGAGTGGTACGTACCCAGGCAGTGGGTTGCCAGTTTTTTTAAGGTATAGCCTAAGCGACAGATAAGCAGGAAACAGTGGAAATAGTGCCGATGGTAATGAGAATGTTCGCCCATTTGAACCAATATTTACCTTAACATGGTTTTAAAAAGCGCATTATCAGTCACCCAAATTACACACAGTAAGTTGAGCATGCGACCATCGGTTCATGAACCAGTGTGTATTTATCGCCATGTGATACTATTACAATCGGACCATTTACCGAATACATCGTACTTCATAGCAATTAGTAATACAAAGTGCGTAACACCAACCAACTCCAAACTATTTCAGAAGATCAAAAGTTTGTCTACTGTAAGCGACAATGACGACACAACAGCGGATAATCTAACTACAATTCCTTAATTACTCTATGTATTAAATTACTATAGTCCTTTATATTCACAACACCTTTTCAAATAACTGCTGCTGTATTTTTATGGAACCATCTCAGTTGATGCATCAGCGAGAAGCAGAAAATGTCAGAAGAATTTTCCTCGCTCAATCTAATCAAGAATCGAATTTTTACTAGAACTCCATTCGTTTGGGTTCAATTCCGTCAAAGGGTCACTCGTATTCATCAAACCCTCACCGTCCTCTGATGTTTTCACAGTAAAAGAATGAACTCAGTGTCGCATGAAACGAGAACTCTGCCGCCTGATGACCATCTGAGTTGGAGGGCTTCGTAGTGATGGTCTGTCTAGGTGGGGAGCTGTCGGGTGAGGAGAAGCAGGTATATGTTTGGCAGCAGTGGACATCGGCAGTGTGCGAGCAAATAAACGTTCAAATGAGAAGACGAAACAGAGTGTTTCGTGTGATGTGCAACACATGCCTAATGACACAATTTTGGTGGTGTTAGGTTCTTAATACCTCCCCTCACCTCACAAAAAAAAAGATAATAAGCACCGCGAAACACCGACCGGTTTCCTTTATAAGCTTGCGTCATCAAAATTTCTCTATACCTGAATACACCAGGAGTAAACTTCTGGTAGAAAATTCCTAGCGATGGCAACAGTAAAACTGCTAATAGTTTAAAGGAGAAGGCAACAACAGAATATTTACCACAGTCTTGCGGTTGTTCTTCGACACCAAGAACCTACAATTTTGCAAAAGATTCGACCCAAACAGTGAGCAGTTTCCAAGTAAGAACCTATTGAGTTCATCACTGGAAATAAAATCCCAAGAATATCAGCTAGGCATACCCAATGCAGCTTCGCCTCGTAAGGCCAACAATATGAAAAGTGGAGGTCTCGCACACAATGCAATATATTACGGGATGACAGGCACGCTGGCAAACGAACACGAGACCTCGTTACTCGCGCTCAAGTACCAATATTGGCCCATTCAATTATTTTCAAGTGATATTCGACGCGATGAAATAGTTAGGAAGAAAACTTTGCGGTGTACAGAGGCTGAGAAGAAAGTAATAATGCTGAGTTCTGATATAATATCAGAAGTGCTCTTACAGATCCCCTGGAAAAATAATGTTGCGTCGAGAGGTACCATCGACAGCACTTCAATCGCTGCCAATTCTGACAGGCTGCTGCTGACGATATCGTTTATTGCCAGTTAGTCTTATTTTCAAATGCAAAAAGAGCAATTATAGCCACTAGAGATATCGGATCTTTAGTTAGAAGACATTACGTGACTTATCACATGCAACCGTTAGTGAAAACGGCAGACCACAGCAAATACTAAACAATTAAAAGTGCGCTAAATTTATTTCTAAGCGGTCGTGCATCGTTAATGGTCATAATTCGGGGCATAATCCACGAGATGAAAAAAGTTTAAGGCAGTCTTCCAATAGTAAGATATATTTCAGCAATGAATTGTGACTTGATTTAAACAGCTTTAAACGATCAACAGAAGCAAAAAGAGCAATGGCAATTTATAACTAGAGTCCTAATGAAAACTCACAGCAGCCCGCAGTATAGCAAAACATCACTTGGCAAGAGTCGAAAATAAACTCTGCGGTGAGCCGACAGCGCTCGAGGGATGAGCATGGCCTTTAGCTTAGACGCACATACACACCATACGTACTGTTGCCAATACAGCACTTGCTTTCGCCCCTTCACGATACAGCGAGCTATAATGAACAGCCATAGTCCCCTATTGATATTGTCACCAGGACAGCATAATTACTGTCATTATTATAATATTATTATATTCCCAGCATGACCTTTCAACGCCAGCTGAACCCATTTAGGTACCTATATTATTAACCTCAAGTGATCAAGGCTATGTTACTTCGCTACAAAATATGCTTTGCTCTACTGTATTCCCACCGGATTAAGCCTTTGCATCGAGGTAACATAACCCAAGTACGGAAGTGTTATATTGTCGTTCCTATACGAGAAATGGAAGGCTGTTTGCAAATAAATGGAGTATGCTTCCGTGCGATGCAGACTATACTGCGAACTAAAGCGAGGAAGAAAGAGGGGAAATGTAGAACATAAAGCAAAACCCAGAACTCATGCACGGGATAACAACGTAAGAAAGAAGAGGAAGAGCAGGGAACGAGGATCATCATCAGTAGGAGCATGAAGAACGAAAAAAGCATAAATAATCGGTCCAAAAGACCATACAATGCTTGTGAAGTGTATGGTGAAGCTCAAAAGGTACCGTATTTTATAAGCCATCAGTTCAAGTCTTGAGAGAAACGGTCGCATCGGTAAGACAGTACAATTTCTATCAATAAATTTCAAATGCCCGATTCAATACTGTTGACCTTTTTACTTCTGAGTATGATTAATTAGCTTTAATATGTAGCTAATTGATTTTGATGAGCTTCAGCTCTGTAATAACATACCGTCGAATTATAAGTTTTAAAATGTAATTTTACAAGAAAAATAATGTCTACTTCATCTTTATATAAAAAATAATCGCAAAAACTTTACATAATATATACCAAAAAAAAAAAAACGAAAATGAGACGATCTAACACTTACTTTCCAGCGAGCATTCAGAATTCAGCCGTTACAGATCGAAATACAGTCAATGTGGAATGATCATCACGTAAGTATTTTTCACAGCTAGGGAATAAATTATCACCTGGGAAAGGCTCTAAAAGAAAAAAATTCTTGACAGTCATCATCCATCATAATCTAGAGTATCAATTTTACAGATGGAACTGATGTAGAGCAGCAAGAGCACTCAATAACGAGCTGCGAATCGAGTTTCTATAAAAAAAACCTTGCATCAAATTGCAAGAAGTGTCTTGAAAGTTACGAGTCTCTTGGGACACCATTAACTTCGTGACAGTTGAACTTTCGTTTTTTTATCTACCTACGTTTTAAAATGATGATATACAAAGGATTTAAGCGGCGGATCTAACTCATGAAATGATAATAAGAAAACTATGTATAAAGCACGCAATCTATAGGGTGACATAATTATAATAGGTTGTACTCAAGCCTATTGCAAACATTTTGCTGAACCGATTCAATCTGCTATTTGTAGTAATCACTAGCAAGAACAATGTTATGGCAGCAAGCCGCCAGGCCAATGAATGAATTTTTAATCAATATAAACATTGTCTTGTTAAAGATTAGGGTGGTGATGACGTCTCTTCCTACATATAACAAGACAGAGAAACAATAATAAATTTTGATCAAGTAGAACGAAGCATAGGGAAATTACACTGCAGATAATAACTCGACATCAAATTTATTATACAAACATATATTTAAGGTCTTAATGCGCACAAAAAGAAAAAAAACAGACAGGTCTCCACAAAATAGTGCAAGTTCAAGCAAAGTGTGAAATATTCCAAAAAATTGTAAACCTGACCCGGTCTCATTCATTTCACACAAAACGCTTGCACGTAGATGATAAAAAACGTGCATATACGAACGCAAGGAATCATAAACGCCAGCACTATGTCCAGTCAATCACTTTTAAGAACGATTGGAGACCAATAAACTAACATTGAAGAGCAAGTCAATTTGCAATGAAGTGAGGTGGATTTAACACAGTCCTGCGATGTGACACGCTAAAGCTACAGGAAAGCGCTGCAAGTTTCTGGAAGCGGGCCGATAATTTAGCTCTTCATTTGAGACTCTGTAAAACAAACTTGGATTGTTAAGAGGCAAGTAATTGAGTGATCACATCCAACTCGCAAATGACAAGACTTAATACGCCTCATTAGGAACACATTGTGAGTGAGAAACTCAGCTGCCAAGTAACTCTAATTGCTGATTCAACCACTCACAAAATGCCTAAATGAAGCTCAATAAAACGCCTAATGAGAGCTACATTCGTTAATTTAGTCTTAAAAGGCAAAACATCAGCGCAAAAGTACCTACAAAGAGAGGAACGGACTCGCATATTCAGTTTTCCATTTGGTTTTCGAGCCAAAAATTCTGAGAAAATAGATGAATTTTCAAAGGAAATCGAGAGATTTTTAAGCGTTCAAAAACGAAAATGCTCAGATGCATAAGGGACACTTTCAATTACAATGCTCCAATTTGCCTCTACCCTAGCTGAACACGCACTGTAGAGTACAATACTTCTCCCTATTTCCTTGAAATGTTAATTCTGTAACGTAACAAGTGTTTAACGAATTCCACAAAACTAGAAAAGTTTAGGTGTCATTTCTATCACTACTTCCAGTTTACCACAAATCGTTCCGTTAGTATCTCTAGATTACGCTTTCCAGTTAAACTTTTTCACCTACAGTAAGAGTAGCATAAGATAGTTTAAGCCTCCCTAAATATGTACTAAGTTTTCTAAAGAGAGGAAAATGGAGGGATACTTATAGTAAGTCGATGATCACGTGGATCACATGCAAGAGGGTGCTCCCACACAGGATCAACGTGCATGGGGACAGCAAGTCGGGAACGAAAAGAAATAACCGACGAAATATCAGGAGTATGAAATCGGAAAGAAGCAAAGTGGGCACTAACGGCTAAGGTAACCTAAAGGGTCCCTTCGAGGCGCTGCTCCCCGTAACATAGGATGAGCGAACCTAAACTAACCTAACCCTATATGGCCTACCCTATATGGCCTATAGGGCCCATCCTATGCCCCCTGAGGGGTTTTCACCTGCGGACATTCAGTTCTCATCAGTATATTTTTTATGCTCACATAACACCGTTCTGAATATAATAAAAAATATCACTATTTTAGCCTAAATAACGGATGTTTAAAATACTCAGACACGCTAATGAAAATACAACCAAAATAGACAAGGAAATAAATATGAACACGCTATCATTGGGAATCAAAATAGAGGATTGTACATATCTAGAAATAGCAGGAACAGACTCAACAATAGAGGCAGCAAAACACTAACTAGCATTGCGGTGATCGTACACGAAGGCGGCAATTAAAGCAAGGCTGACACATAAATATGTAAGCAAGAAGCTAAAATAAGTACTGACCATGCATTTAGTTATAAAATAATGCATCAGGGGTACTGTTAAATTAAACTATATACAACTCACACGCTTGGTCATACTAATTATGTTATGACGCGACACAATGAGAATACGTACAGCAGTGGACAGGTGCACGATCTTCGGGCACAAGCCGACGATTATTCGTTTTGTAATGAATGTAATCTAGACGAGAAAAATGATCCATTTTTCAACATTACACGGACAGCTCTCTATAGCTAATCTAACAATGTGCTTCAACAGAATATAGCTATTTGGTTGGGAGAACCAAAGAAGACATTCTTTACGCTAAATGTACTTGCTAAATGTACTACACAGTGAGAACTGTGTTGTTACTGTACCAAAGAACTATGTCAGAAGCACTTTATTTCCAGTTCTAAGTGACCAAGTTATGTGTTACGTGTAGTGCAAAGTACTATCTTCTATAGTTCTCGGGCCCGAGAGATTTGGTATGAGCATTTTCTTATATGAAGTAAGAGATTTTATTGCGAGTGAGTTTATACTGTGCAACACAGCGGCAATCCAATATTGAGAACATAGTAGTGCGTGAGACACAGCAGCCAACGCGCAGAAATAATAGATTACTCATCTCGAGACTCATAAATAAGACGCAACATTCGTTTCAGGATCATTTCAGATTAGACGCGACATGAGCGCTATGAAAAAGCCTTAATTGCAGGAATAAAAACAAGTTCCGTAGCCAAGAGAGACGATAAAAAAGCTAGGGAAAAGCAGCTTCCAGGAGCTGCTGAAGCAAAAGTCAAAGATGAATTTTATAATCGAAAATTCATAGATTACTTTGCGGAGCGGGAGCAAGAGCAAACACAGAGCCAGATTAATTTTTGCTGAAGTTTTAATGGTCGAAGCTGTTTGCAGAGGCTATGCAATTCATCGCAGCGAGAGACTGAGATGAAACGCTTCATCGTACGCACAGTAGCCGCGCAAAAGTTACGTTGAACTGAAACGTTATTATCTTCCTTGCATGACTTTTACGAGGCTAGTAAAATTTTCAAAATGTATACCTGTAGGCAAAAGTGGTCCCATGACAGTTTATAAATGGATGGATACATCAATTCATCACGTGACGGTCTCTCGTGTTCCTTTCTAACTCATCATGTAGATGATGCAACGCTGGAGAAACGAATACGACAAATATGTCAGGTGAAAGCTTGTGTAACTATGCCGGCGCCAAACAAACTAAAGGATGTTCAAAATGCATCGTTACAATTTTTTTTTTGTTTTGCCCACATTTATTAGATAAATCGAACTTATGTAAATCAAACGAAAATAAACAAGTTGCTCAACTATAATTCTTCAATTTATTCAAAATGTCTTCAGTCGGCATCGATAACCTGCTGCAAACGCTTGGAGAAGGCTTTGCTAGAGTCACGAATAATAGCTTCAGGAATTTCTGCCCATTCCTTAGTGAGTGTTGCCTTCAAACGCTCCACATTTTTGTGATCGGTAGCTGAGACCTTGCTCTACGATATGGACCAAATGCTGAAAATCAAGGGGATTGCGGTCTGGAGATGAAGGAGGCCATTCTTTCTTAGAAATTAACTCGGGGCACATTGCTTGCCAACCACACTTGATTTTTTTTTTTTTTTTTGGTCCGTGCGCGGGCGCAGAGTGGGTAACAGATGTTTAGTGGTTAATAGAATATATGTAAACTTATAAAACATGAAAATGTGTGAATATTAAGTAAAATATGCATAAATAAAAGAGGTAACGAGAATTACTGAACACCCTCCCCGTATACAATAAACAACATGCACCACTTGATGCAAAGATGTGCAGCTTATAAGTCCTTCACGCAACTTAGATTATTAAATAGTTTAAACCTCCGTCTTCGCAACTAAGGTGATCTAACAGAGGAAGAAATAAGGGACATATAACATGACCTTAGAAACGAGGAACCCATGCACGAAACTTTTCCGACGCAGGATCAACGTGCATGGGATCAGCAAGTCGGGAAAGAAGAGGAAGAACAGAAGAAAGTAATATCAGTAAGAGTACGAAATTGGAAGGAAGAAAAGTGGTCACGAAAGACAAACGTCCCGAAGGCCTAGCTAATGGCTAAGGTAACCTGCACAAACTCCCTAGGGTCACTGCTCCCCACAACATAGGATGGGTGAACCTACACTAACCTAACCCTATGACCTATGGCCCATACTATGCCCCCTGAGGGGCGTCCTTCACGTAACCGTGTCTACGCTACCCACAAACTATATGTATTGGGATGACGTGGGAGCAGCACATCCTCGCATAAAGTTGTGCGTAAGAATGCATAGTGAAGCCCCGGTATCGCATGATTAATATTGAGTAGTTCAAGCCTTCGTTTCCAAGACAAAGACGATCTCACAGAGGATTAAAGAACTGACATAGGTTTATAGCATGTCGCTGAAACAAGGTACCCATGTACGAGGGTGTTCCCACCGAAGACCAACGAGCTCGGAATTAGTAAGTCGGGGAAGAAAAGGAAAAAGAGAAGTAAGTATCATCGGTATGAATATGAAAGGGGCAGGGAGCAAAGTCGACATGAAAGAAAGACATCTCGAAGGCCTAGCCATGGCTAAGATAACCTACAGGGTGGCCGGGCCAGAGGTCGCTGTTCCCCACAGCATCTTAAATGTACAGGTTTTGCACATACAACATATACGAATTTTCACATGTACCATAGACTACACAATAACATTCTTGCACCCTATGCATGCACGTAAAGTAACAACGCATTGCTACCAAAATTTTTGTTCATGGAAGACCAGGAGCCATAAAGCGATCGCGAAGGGCACGGTCGGAGATATTTTAGCAGGTACCGGAACAGTAATAAACCGAGATGAGATCTTAGCCTGGTGTCGGAAGTTCTTCATTAAAAGGTCAGGAAGAAGCCATTAAGTCTAGGCTCTGCCACTCAACAGCTGCTGTAAACCTGAAGCAAACATACAGATAAGCTAACGGAAGATCTACGATATTTCCGACGGAAGCTCTAATTGACCAGCTCCAACCGACAAACGACAGTAGTATATATACTACATTTATTTGTACTAGGTCATCACGGGTAGCATTACCTGCGTAGACACTGAACCCTACTTGTCTACACCCAGGAGAATTACTGTGTTACCGGCTGGCTAAACATTGACCTCTTTGCAAACTGAAGCTCGGAAGTCACTTCTCGCTGACACCAAAATTAGAATCACTTCTCTTAGTCAACAACTAACTGTCACGAGTCGGGGAGAGCCGAGCGATGCCGTAGCACATCAGAATGGAATGGCTAAGTACAAGGACGATATTATTAAAGACTAAGTACACTGTGGCAAAAAACCAAGCGACATGACTGATAAAATGTTTGCCGGTCAGCAATAGATACCGCAGTGACCACAGAACACAATAAAACTGCAATCACATTAGATCTTCGAACAACTTAGAAGTTCAGCGAAAGTCTGTTAGCGTAACTAGGACCTGTAACAAATTTTCAGGAATAGGAGCATCCTCATACGTGGACACTCAAAATATCGGTTCGAGCTCCCAGCGGCCTAAGTGTTTACACAAGTTAAACGCTACTTAATTAGAAGTGACTCTCAAAGATGCTCTCTGAGATATAATCACAGCAACAGGTGAAGAACCAACGCTATTAAAGGTCTGAACGAGGAAAGAACAGCTGCACCTAACCAACTGTACGCTAAACCTGAATCTAGTAACGCCACTTCTAATGACGAAGTAATATCCTACAATTGGAACCTTAAAGCCCGCTGCAGACGATAGCCTTATGTCCTGCAAATGAAAGTCTCGACTGATGTTTTGCCTCGGTCTTGCGAGCCTCGACCACGCAAACTAGAGTAAGAAAGGCGACAGCTGCACGTGAAGTTGGTTCGCTAATATATTAAAAATTCAATAAATAGATTAAGTGCATGCAGGAGCAATACTCTTAGTATTATTGTCAAGACGGTAACTCAAATAAATTTTGTATACTACGGTGAAAAAGTCTGAATACTAATTAGAATACAGTTGCCATCACAATAATTATACTTACATTTTTAAGCGATTGCCTGAGTGAAACTCTTAGAACAGCATAAATACGCGAGATATGATTAACAAGGCGCCCTGGATTTCAACGACAGAAATACAGGCTGCACTTGTGTTCCGGGGCCGATACCCCTAAAATTCACTGTCGTATGAATGGAGTTTTCTTTTATACGCAGCAAAAACACAGAACGTCCTACCAAAAGGACTATCGTCTGCAGCGGGCATTACTTCGCACTAGCAAGGCCATGCCTAACAGATACTATATACAGTAATAGGAAGTTCGGAAGTTCCGATTACAACTATATTTAGTCTCCGTTTATAAGTATTTATGCATTAGCTGCAAACTAATCCTTCTCATGAGAGATACATCATAAGAAGTAGCTATATAAACCACTGATCGTTCACTGCACAACTCGGCACTTATAGCATGGCCAACTTCATCTGCAGCACGGACCTAAAAATATAAAACATGCGATGGCGAACCTAACCAACCTAACCCTATGGCTTACACCACTGGCGGAGTTGCTGGAGGGGGGGGGGGGCAACACCCAATTTGCCCGACTTTTACAAACTTCAAGAACTTCTCTCGTTTGCTCTATATCGAAATAAAAACCATTAAGCAACTAAAATCTGACCAATACTGTGACAAAAGTACAAAGTAAAAGCAAAACCAATTTAGACTATCAGGACTCTTTATTGAAGGTAATAAGATGTCAATGCAGACATGATCTTATGTATTTCAAGACCTAAACACTAATACTTCAACACGATGTGAAAAAGGGAAATAGTTGGAAGGCTCACATTACTCACAAAAGAAAATGGTATTCAGTATGTAATATTTCTACGTTGAGCACTTTTTCTATAAATATAGATTTTTCGCTTCACAAAATGCCCGAACACCGTCATGCCATTTGCCCGAATTTCAGCAGCCACCTGAACCGAGGAGGGGCCTCCGCCTCCTACGCCATTGTCGCAGGGTTGCTGGGTTTAGCTCGACAGAGGATGTCGCAGGAACGACAGCAGCGGCCGGGAAGGACGCCGCCTATGTAGAGCCGTGAAACGCCGCCGGCGAGGTGGGCGCAGGACTGAGACGTTAGGCTCTCCCAGGTCCATGACGTAAACAAGGATCCGCGGGGCACCCTGGGTGACACCACTGTCACCCTAGACAAGAACCCCAAAATACTGGGTGTTCATTGAAACTCCAGGCTTCTCTTCTATGAGCACACTGAGGAAATCTAACACCGTGTATCCTCCAGATTACGGATCTTGAAAGTCCTAACTGGTACTAGCTAGTAGGGCCAGCAGAAGAAAACTGCTCTGCGAGTCGTCACAGGCTCACAACTTATGGCGTCTTTTAGTCACCTCCACAACGAATCTCTAATGCTCACTGAGTCCCTCGACCTTCTTAGCAAGAAGTATTGTCTGCAAGCTCAGGTTACTCGTTGCATGACGCGGTCATCGCCTACAGAGGACGTCGATGCATGAAACACACCTTAGCGTCCAAGTACCGGCCTTCGGTGTCGCGCTTGTTGGTTGATGGCGTCGTACTGGCTGCCGCTCTGTCAGCGGCCGTGGTGGCAGTCCACAGGAAGATGGGTTCCGTCATCGCTGGGTTGAATGTCAGTAATGTGTTCGGCACCCTCAGCACCGCGTTCTCTCAATTGCGGTCTTGCTACTATATGGCCCTTGCTTCCTAGAAGCACAAGATCGGGTTTGGGGCCTCGCAGCAGTGTCCATTTTTATAACACATGTGAACAAACAGTCTCCCATCTTCTTTTCTTGTGAGGCGCTTCCGATGGCCCTAATCCTCCTGCACCTCTGGGAGGACCCCTGGGGCGTCTCCGTCTTTCTTGCTTCTCAAAAATCTTTCTCGAACTATCTACCTCTACTCCCCATCCCCCCACCAAAGGCTCTGCCGGACGGAGCTCACAGTTAGGCGCAACACCACCAGCACCACCACTATGACCTATCCTATACCCCGTGAGGGGGCACTACATAAAAAAATAGCATACGATGAAACTAAATGGAACTCTTTCTAGAGATAACACGAGGGTGCTGTGAAATTATGAATTATTGTGCACAAACTGAAATCTGGCAATGCCAGCATACGCACATCTTACTAATTTTGCTGGCCAAGAAGTGTGCTCTTAGCGAGTGGGGGACCCCGTATGCCATTGTGTCGAGTATGGCAGTCAGTACAAGAACATGCAGGAGAGTCGGAAAAGTACAGACTCTCAAAAAATTCTCCCCTCAAGATCAACAATTACCTGTAAGCCACATAACTAGATTTGCTAAGTTGCAAATTAGTATGCATAGCCATGTTCTCACAAATTAGAGTGTCACTAGCAATGGTGGCTAAACGTCGGTCGACTAGAAGATTCTGATGCATTGCCAAAATATATTCACATTTCCTTTAAGGGATAAGCAGTCACGAGTAGCAGTAATAAAAGCAATGCAATTTTGAAATGAAAATCCACCTGAATCGCCCAGAAAGAGGAATTTCGACTACACCAACTTTAAAGATAAGAAAACAATCTCCTATTTCCAGCACTTTGGCACAAACGTATAGGAAATTTAAATGCTGTCAGCGACAGATTTGAAAGATTTCTGATGTCCCAAAAGAGATTTGCCAGGGCATATTTTTCAAACTAATTCTATACTATTTGTTTTTAACATTTGGAGTGAGTTAGTTCAAACTCGAGCAAGAATTTCAAAGGACACATTGAAAAAAGGTGGCTAATTTGGCGACACATTTGGCACACTTTGCAGGCTGGTCAATAGCACAGAAGTCAATTTCTCTTATTGCCGATGACTGACTGGCAAAAATCTTGCTTAGCCTTTTTAAAAAAACGGGCGGTGACCCGACTTTATTTTTGTCGCTACCATTTTACGATTTTTTGTTTACGACAGGGAAACCAAATTTGTGATGTGAAGGTATGCTATGATTCTTTGAGTTAAAATTTTCCCTCAAAATAATTTAGTTAAGTATTAATAGCTAATTTATTTTACTTGGTGAAACACCAAACAGATGACAATAAAATGCCCAGTTCTGTCCGTGAGACTATTCATTATAGTCTTTATTTGAAAATATTAAGAACTGTTAATACAAAAAATTTAAAAAAATAGCAGTCAAGATTGCTCATATCAACTCATCGCCTATTGTTCTTAATCTCCTACCTGTAAAATTCAAAAACACGATGAGGCTCCATCATAATTTAATGTAATATAATAAACCATTAGGCCCAATATATAACTTGATGTGATATAACCAATAAAACAATCTTGAAGCACAACCTTCGTAACACGCGGTAAGACTGTGTATTGGCAAAAAGCAGCGCTGACAGAATAACGGAAAGTGGGCTGCTAAGCTTAGTGGAGTTCATGATAGTACTAGCATACGTAACGGAATGCAAAAAAAAAAAAAAAAAACCGGGCACAGGAATCAGGCACCCGAAAGTTTAAAATGTCGTTGTCTATGTCGAGTATATCCATAAACTATTCGCAGCCTATATAGGGGCCCTGAGCTTGGTCTCCTTGGGAACAAAATTATAACTGGCGCTAAAATTTGCAAGAGAAAGATTCCAAATACAAGTAATGCTTTTAAAAAGTGGCAAAAAAAAGTCAATTCATCGAAAGCATATGCCTCAGAGGTAACCGCCTGTTTCTCGCAAAGAAAACCACTACCGACGTCTAACTTCACCAAAGGAGTATCGCCAAAAATTGCCGGAATACGCCAGGCTTTGAAGTTCAAAAACGCCGGCCTGAGATCAGTCTCACGTTTACGGTTCTTCGAAGCATTTGACAGTTTTTGTGGAGTTTTCATAGCATTTTAAGCCTTTGATAATGTCATAGACCTGCTGCTATCGGGTATTGACGCAGCTTACTGAGTCAACACCAGCTCTCCTTTCAAGCGATCGAAAACATTTCTTCTTGAGCAGCCCGGCACTGTACGAGTGTCAAAAATTCGGGAAGAAATCTTCTACAATTTCCCTTCCCACAAATGAAGGCAACAAGCCAAGAAAAAGTACAATATTTTTGTTGCAAGAGAGCCATTTTGTTGTTTGGTGGGTTAACAGGTGGACATCTAATGATGTTTGAACAGTTAACAGAACACTTTGGGTGTTTTTATGTTCATTATCCGAAATGGGATATAATTTTGGAGAGTTTGCTTCAAAAGAGGCCAAAGCGATAGTTTTCTTAACATAAATTAGATAAACGTGAGTAGTGCGAGCATTGTTCATAAAATTTTGACCGTGAACAAATACAATAAAATAGGAAACTCTTCCCCCGATGCTGCATACGCATCAGAATAGTTGTAACTAAACCAGGAAGATGTAAAAGAATTGAGAAGAGTACACAGGCAATAACATTTTACGAATCATGCGTAACATCGTCATCTGACAGAGATACACTGTACGTATAATTTGAGACGATATTGTAAAATGATCAAAGTTGATGCCCTTTAGTATATGACAAAACAGTATTTAGGTTTTTTAAACTCCAAAACTGCATTAAAAAGCATACCCAGTTGAACGCAGCTGGATTAGGGTGTCTTATTAACAGTACGTAGTGCACCCCATCGCAGTAGGCTACAAAAGTTGCTCCCAAGAACGAGCCGAATAAACTTCGTATTTTTGAGTAAAGTACACAGAAAAGAGCGTGCATGAGAAGTATATTAAGCTTAAGAATAGTTATCTTATCCGATCCGCTCATAAGCTTTGTGATTTCACTGCTTTAGAGCTGACGAACCTGAACGGCAATGCTATTTTCGTGACAACCAGGATATAGAGAATGAAACGAGAAAGCTAAATACAGTTGATAAAATGTTAATTCCAAAATTGGGACACTGGTCTTAAATGATAAAACGCCAATTGTTCCGTAGCCATTGTTATCCCTAGTGTTGTATCTTTCTTTGGGGTAACTTTAAGCACATATCCAGTGAGCAGTTACAGGTTGCCTATATCGACATATTTCACTGACTTACGGCTGTGCCAAGGTCAGTTAGTGCGAGTGCGATACTCGCTCAAAAGTGCTCAGACTGTCTCAGGTCATGACCAGGAAATGCCCATTCAGCCTGCAAATTAAAATGGAAATACCCAGCAGCTCTTTGCTAAAGTCATCCGCAATGGCCCCCACTACAGTATCTACGATGGCAGTAGAGCATACTGTTCCCAGACGGAGGCCAAATAATGAAGCGTACTACGATTTAGGAAGAAAGAATAATGCGATATCTCATTCGTTTGTTCGTAACTTTAGAGTTAAACTACTTTACTTCGTGTATCATGCCATGTTTCCAAGAGTATCTAATAAAATATATCATTATTAATACCTTAACATTTTCGCGAAACAGCTTCGCAGAAAATGTCAGTGCACTATTAACATGGGTAAGACTGACGCGGCCTTTTATTGTACAGATGATCAAATTTACCTTTGTAATAACGCAGCCATACACAAAAATAACCCCGTTTGATCGGTACGGTGGTAACGTCAGATGTGTTGACAAACACGTTTACTTTCTCCGGGCGGTATGAAACACGCAACAATACCAATACCGTCAGAGACCGGTCTCTTCGCTTCCTCAAATAAGAGACACGGCAGCAGTACAATAGAAAGGAGGATCAGTGTCACAAAACTGAAGGCCTAAATCCCCTAAATGATGGCTACCTCCTCAATTAAGACAGAGTTTTGAGAACAATACCAAAGTCACGCTAATCCTCAACCCACAAAACATACTTTCATCTTTCATATGGCAGCGAGCGTAGAAAGACAGATGAATCAGAGACTAAATGTGCAGTGAATGCCGACAATATAGTGCAGTGACTGCGCTGCTTTTATCAGTATCGATCAACACATGATAACAGTTAAAAAATGAACACTCGTACATAAAATCTTGCGACAAAAACATAACATAGAATGATTCACTTGAAACCGACAACTTGTGATTTCCGTGGTCGCTGACTGTTATCTTTGCTTAAAGAAATTTATAATTTCAAGCAAAAGAGCTCTCAAAGCTTTACGATTTGAAACACTTCAATTTGAAGTTTGTACGTAAACTTTGACTACATACAATGATTCAGCAGATTGGGCAAAAACGAGCTTGGTATTAGATTTTAGTGATAGAGAAAGCCTTGCAGTCATGCTAACTTCAGTTCTGATATTCTGGTGTAAACGCAGCAAGAATTGCCTAAAATTTGGAAAAAGACCGCTGCTTCAATCACACAAGTCATCAGTGGTAAAAGTTTAACCTAAAGGTCATATTTGAAACGATTTTCGTACCAGACGCGCATGGGGGCAGAATAGGTATAAGGCAAAATGCCGGTTTCATATACAAGAATATTTTTATGTCATCGTGGCACCAAAACACAAAAATAGACATCTACTGCAGTAGGGTCAGGATTTGTTAAGGGAAACTTCTGCTTCCTCATAACATATCCTCATTTAATTCAGGACACACAATGAAAGAATGCAAAATAGTGAACTGATCATCTCCAGACCAGGCTGGCTGGCTCCTGCACTGTCCAGAAATCTCACCATCTGGTGTAAAGATCGCAAGAAGAAAGCAACTTACAGTGCAATTAGCCCTTAACCGATAAAAATCGGGCATCTCGTAGGAACCGCGTTATCTGCAATGTGCAGAAAAGTTGACGCTCACCGTTTTAGCATTAAGGAGGAGGGACAGAACTGAAGCATGGAGCAACAACCGGCAAAAGAGGAAAATAAGAAGAAGAGCAGTACAGTCATCGGATAGAGTAAGAAGCAAAAGCGGTTACGAAATGGAAAGTCATTCCGCAAGCTAAAATAGCGTATGGCCTTCCAGCAAGGTAAAGCGGATGAACTGAGCATAATTTCCTCTAGCTAAGTAACTGGAGTCATCCAGTTACTTTAGGCATCACTAACTTATACTACAATATTATTGCCAAGACGAATTAATAAGTAATGTCTAGATATGAAAGCCACCGTCTTATTTCTACCGGACTTCGTGACTTTATAAATACCGACCGAGACTTGTTGGGTGCACAAATAATAACATACAACCACTGCCGTTCTGATCGTACTGCCCAGTGACAATATGTTGCATAACAGACCTAACATCGTATCTATATGTACATATATATTCTGGACTAAAATTGCCTTTAATTTACTCGTAAACTTGTTTTTGCAGCTAAAAATTCTCATCAATTCACGCAAAAGTTTGTCTGTGCAGTTAAAAATTCTTATAAATTCACGCGTAAGCTTGTGCTTGCCGATAAAAATTCTTATCAATTCAAGCAACAACTTGTCTGCGCGGTTAAGAATCTCATCAATAATTCACGCGTAAGGCTGGTATGTAGAAAACTGTGTCATGCTAACAAACTAAGGAGACATTACGCGTAGATCGGTGCCGCCGAACATGATGAGTTGTCTCTGCTTTACGACACGTCTGATCGACCAAATTCAACACGCACGCGACCATTTCAGAAGACCGATGGAACTTGTGTTCGGCGAAAGTTGGTGCAGTCAAGTTATGGCCTGTTGCCTTCATCTGTCTAGTATCCAACTGCCGACTATGGTGCTGTTATTTCCCAAATGATCAGTTATGTTCAATTTTGTAGGCTCAGTTTCTCGCACTAAAAAAAATGTAAGTAAGCTTTTTGTAGAGCATTACCTACAGAAGCGCGATATAAGCGGTGTGCCACTGAAGCACTAGTAAAAACTTCTACTACTTACTTAGAGAAACCCCACACAAACAACATGAAACGCTACTACGATCACGAGATGGTGAAGTACGCCATTCCAATCAATTAATTCACAGGGTTCCTGCAAGCTATAAAATCCGATCATATTCCAACTTAGGAACAACAGCGACTACTGTAGGCGCACGTACAAAAAAAAAAAAAAAACGCAAAAAACACCGTGATTCAAGTTGCTCCTCGAAACGCAATGAATGAAAATCTATTTCAGCCCTATAGGCATTTCCTTAAAAGGTATTCGATGTCCGTTAGCATTTTTGCGCTGGTAAGATCCCCAGTAAGGCCGGGGGCTGATCAGCGCAGTCCATGTTTTGTTCTTAATCCCCAGAACTTTTCCGGTGCTGATAGGAAGCAGCAAAAGCCGATCACTGGATTACTCCAATTTGGAAGCTTAGACAGATATAATGCCTGGCAACCTCGAGTTCGGGTAAATAAAAAGACATGTAAGTCGACGCTTTTATACCGTCGAAGCGGAAAGCGAACTCGGTCGCTTCTAGTGCATGCCATTGTGAACGCTATTTTTATACCCTTTACAGAGTGAAGATTATAATTTTCTCTATAAGCATAAAAACTCAGTCCCAATTAAGTCTGAGTTTCCTTTTGCTTTACAGCTGAAGGGAAGCCACTCTAGTCATTCTAGTTATAACAAACTCTTCGTATTATTATTTTGAAAAAATCTCCCAGTAGAAGAAGCTGTGGGTTAGCGAAAAGGCCAAAATAGAATGAAACAACAACAACTTCTTAAACAACTTCAAATGCGTGTATGTACAGCAAAACATACTCGGAACATATATTATAGAATTACATATAAGGATTTAACCTTTATCTGTAACTGTCTAAAACAAATACATTCATCTGAAAAACAAAAAATACACATTTTACCCGTTTACCCATTCCAAAAATTCAGGAACACATCAGAATTCCTTACAAACATAATTAACTGCTGGCCTTTATACATAACGTACGCTAACAAAAATTCAACGTTTAATGAACTCTCCTTTACTGTGGATGACTTCATTGCGTTTCGAACACACGAGCTAATTAATTTCTTAGAAAAGCTGCAGGCGATTCTTTTCCATTGTTGCTTCAAAAAAAAGCCAAAACTCATCAAGATTTTAAGGATTTCTGTTGTGAGCTGTCTCTTTCGATAATTTCTCTTTCGATAATTTCTCTTTCGATAATTTCGATAACAATTTGTCGCTGGATCTCTTTCAACTGAATTTAATCAGTTCCACTCAGCGATTATAAATGTGAAACACGGTTTTGTCTCTCACGTCCCTTTGCTATATTTTGTACTTCATCAGTATTATTCCGCTCACTGGGAGCATTTTCAGACGAGTCGTATAATACTATTCGTACAAAAATGTTAGGTACGAATATGTAAAAAACTTGACGTAGTAGCAAAATTCCAGCTGATAGTCTAAACTCAGTGTCCAGTAATAACTTCGCAGTTCCTAAACTCGGGGCAATGGGAAATAAAAAATAATTACCCAGACATTTTCTATCGGATTCAACTCCGGATTTTGAGGTAGCCACTGTAACTGTACATGTAAAATAAGTTAAAATATTTAAAAAATTGGTTGCTGATCCGTTCCTGATATTTTGGCCATTACTGTATAGTATAGAAACGTAGAGCCGATGATGCACAAAGGCGTCCCCACACAGGATCAACGCGCATGGGAACAGCAAGTGGGAAAGAAAAGAAATGGACGAACAGAACAAACTATGTCATCTGTAGGAGTATGAAAATGAAAGGAAGCAAAGTGGACATGAAGGAAAGTCGTGTCGAAGGCCTAGCTACGGCTAAGATAACCTATGAAGTCGCCTTGGCGCGCTGCTCTCCAAAATGTAGGATGAGCGAAGCTAATCTTAACCCTGATGGAGAATTCGAGGTAAATTTTCAACAGCATAGGATCCTTAGAGAGATAATTTTCAGTAACTGTAAGGAAACTGGAAAGCTTCCATATATGAAAGCCTTGACAATGTTAGGTCACTTAGTTGAACGTTTGGTTAAAGAAAATTGGCTAAAAAAATGAGGCTATAGTGACAGAAAGAACATGAATTAGCAGTCACCAGGAGCTGCGGTAAATATATGTAGTAAGAAATTACTATCACAATTACAAACATGAAAAATAAAATAATAAAATAAAGAAATCGCTTCATGAAAAACATACGATCCAATATTGATTGAAAATTTGATCGCAAAAAGTGCGGTCAATGAAAAATGTAAATTGAAGCAAAACTTTACGTAAAGCAACCCAAATCAACCTAGCCTAAGCCAAATCTAAACCTAGAAACAGAAAAATCACACCCCATGCTGTCAGAATGCAAGTTCAGCAACTCATATCAAAAGACAAAACTCGGTGTACAGGGTAGAACTGTAGCGTCGGTGGATCTTGTGGCAATGCTGCCACAATCCCAGTAGGACAACAGTACTGGGAGTGAACGAAGGTTTCGTAATCAGATTTTCCATTACCGACTGTTACGGTCGGCGTCTATACGTCATTAAGCGGTGCAATACCATTCAATAGTAAATGGGCAGGTCATATCCAAAATTTTCTCGTCTCTCGGCTCATACCTGAAACACGCAAATGCTGTTAAAAAGTAAAGGTAAAGTCAACTAGACTGCACCTTCAATTGGGACACTCACATGCACTGGTTCGTGCACCGGATATAGGCTAACTGGCCCCAAAAGACTAAGCACAGCTGCAGTCAACTTTGGGTCAAGAACTATGGCGGCATCGACGGAAGGTTCAATGACCCGCGCCCCTACCTCGCCATCTTTAAGAAAGGTAAGTGCCCTCACGGTAGCTGTCACACCCATCTCTGCTGAGTCAGTGCGCTTAGCGTCGAAAAAAGCTCGCATGCCTGACTTGGCATCGAACCTAGCGCCAGTGGCGAATATGTTCAGTAGAAGTACAAAATTTTACTAGCGCATCAGGGACACAATGTCTATATCGCACCGAACTATTCCTGTGGTTTAACAGAGACTCGTGCGCCACTAGGGAGCGAAGTACGTCTCGTTTCAAATTATCAATGATTTTTTTCTCGGCTTTTCTGCTAGTAGGTCTCAGATTATCTGTGAACTCGGATGAGTTCTAAGTGGTCAGTGCGCTACAGAGAGAAAAAAAGACTCAAGTGTATCTCCAACCCCTGGGCACAGCTGAACGCTTTCGCTCGGCTACACTGCACAGGGAAAGGAACCGAAAAACAAGAAGGTAGAAGTCTAGCGGGAATAGGTTGGCCACCTCGAACTGCGGGCCCACCTCCCGAAACAGAAGGGGAAGTATTGAGAGCCTACCTAACTTAACAAAACTATCTTCGTCAGCAGGAACTGCGGCAAGCTGCAACATCCCTTGCGGAGAAGGCACTAGGGACCCTTGGGGTCGTGAGGCCCAAATATATTGTGGCAGGGAAAGGGCCCGTCAGAATATACCGCTGAGGGTGCGAATGAGTTAAGCTCGCAAGGCTACTGCTACCGTTGGTATAAGCAAATCTTAGCAGCAATTAGTGCTGCACTAGCTCAGGAACTAAACAGAAAAACTGAATAGCGTATAAGCTTCCAACTGCAACTTTCAACTTCCTACTGTCAAACTTTCAAAGTAAATCAATAGCAAAGTTACGCAAGTTGGCAATGCACGGAAAATAAAAAAAATGTCGCATGGAAAACACGTATTACTACGGTGCTTAACGATGTTCTAGACCAGTGGTACACAAACTTTTTACACGCACGACGCACTTTTGAAGCAATGCAAATCTCTCGGCGCACTTCGTACCAAAATAGTGGAATTTAACTCAATAATACACATACTGAATGTTACCACAGTCACATAACAGCTTAGACAGCTATCATAAAAGAGGAATTTCTCATACAACATCAAGTTCCTCGCAGTGCACCTAGCCATACCTCGTGGCGCGACGTTAGACAATCACTATTTTAAGTCAAGATACAGTATAGTCACAAAAACCTTATAGTAATTATGTTGCCTAGTGCAGCTATTTCGAGTTGCACTGCGCCAGCAAATACAAAAATTTATTTCCAGCAGTATTGCTACTACAAGATCTAAATTTGGCGAGATCGGTCACCAATCTGAATTCAATAGATTTTAGTGTTTGCGTAAACAACAAAGAAGCAATGCACCAAGTATAAGACATTACAATGAAAGAAGAAAGGAGGCAAAACCTGTGCCAGAGATTCGTGTAGATCATTTCTATTACTCACTACAGAAGAGCAGATGGAGAAGCTCATGGTTACACTCCGCAGTACGCCCAATTTGCAAGGCAGAGAAGAAAGAAGACCGACAACCTATGGGCCGAAACATACCAAAAGTAGTTCAGCGAGAAGCTGGCAGGCTGGTAGCTTTTGAGAAGCACGGAATGCATTGGAGCGCGCACACCGAACAGCGGCAGCGGCCTGCTCAACTGCCGTTGTTCGGTGTGCGCGCTCCAATGCATTTCGTGCTTCTCAAAAATTGTCAGCCAGCCTTCCTGCCTGCCTGCCAGCTTCTCGCTGAACTGCTTTTGGTACGTTTCGGCCCTAACTCTATAAACAAAGCTTGCACAAGGGAGTACGGTCAGCTGCAGCACATTGGGCGGAAAGAAGCTTAAGTCCCCCGCGTATGCAAAAAGCGTGTGAACTATTTTATCCAGAAAATGGCTTATCTTGCATAATATCTTATTCACACGAGCACACACCAAGCAAGTAGTAAGCACCCACCGACAAACTTCCCAACTGCATAAAACAGTAAGTTAAAGAATAAAATCTGTCAATAACTAACACCCGAACACAATTGTACCCCGTCTATACGCAGGTAGTAAATAACACTGCCCTGAATAGTTGTTGAGGTTAAGATGCTAGTCGACTTTTCTGGGGGTATTTAGCATGCAGACTTCAGCACTGCTATCAATATCGCTCATTTAGGTCAGCATGTTGTGCTATGCCACCCACTAATAAAACGCACGGGTGGCTGAAACGGGAAGCCCCAGTCGTTAAGCACCGAAGAATATCTCTGTGACAGTCTTTTATGCTGTCTGGTTGTAATGTCATATATATATATATAATTGGCAGATTTTGATCCTATGGGTCACGGTTAAATGTTTCATAATGTATATTAGAAAAAAATATTAACTGGCCTCAAGTACAAGATTTTTTAGTTCTTCGTAATGCTCATGGCGTGAAAACCTGATAAGATTGAGCGAAATGAATTACATTCTTGAAATCAGCACCAAAATACATTTAGAATCAGCAAGGAAATCATCCACCTCTTGGAAAAAGAACAATCAAAAGCAGCCCAGTGCAAATCGTACAGTCAAATTGCTAAAACAGTTGAACTGCTTAAATACTGGGCGCAATCCAAAGTCATCAATTCTTTAGTCCTCGTTTGATAGAATACCACACAATGATTTTCCTCCAACTTGATGAATTATTACAAGGGTCAATATTTCATAGAAACATTGGTAGCCAGTTTATTATTATAAAAACCAATTAAAAACTTGCGTCTCGAAAATAGATATTTGAAAAAGACAGTAGAGAAAAATCAAAGGGATGTGGTCGCCAGGCTACGACCAAAACAACTTGATAATAGTTAGGACATTGCCCATCCACAGTTAGGAGTACGCAAGTCAAGCATAAAACTCTTGATACTATGTGAAACTCGTTAGCAATGATTAGAAATGGGTGTCTCAGAATAACGAAAGGTATAATGAAGAAAGTTTCAGTACTTTATTCGAATCATTATTTTTTTCCATTCTTACGTATCGCGCGCGAGCAAACTTTTACTGCGAAGCGTTGAAGACACAACCATCATCCTATTGCCAACACGTAATTGAAGCTGTAACAAAAAGAAATTGTTCCAGTAAATAGACTCGAATCTTGCACAACAGTTACAGTGTCCGTTAACGAAATCACCCTAACATGAAATGAGGACTACGATGCAAAGTAAGAACGTCACAGCCAGCTATATGTCAGTAATACTTATTTCCGTATTAATACTTGAAGGCCACGCCACGACCACAGGAGCTCATGAAATTCATGTTAACCTGTTTACAGCGAGCATAAGCCCCAAGGATCTAGGGTGATTCAGAACTAAGGAAGACCGAGTCCCAAGGTATCGAACACTCGCAATAATATTCCAATCATTGCTATTCTCTTGAGGGAAGAACGTGCAGACAAGTCGTCTTCCAGGCGGCAAACAGAGAGCAAGGTCGCACTTGTAGACTGCAAGAGCTTCCGAAAACAACTAACCAACTAGCCGAGATTCGTAGGGTTGGAAAAAAAATAAGAATTGAAGCAATATTTGTTCATATGGCACAGGAGCCAAAGTTACGAGATATCACGCAAAACAGAACCCCAAAGCAAGAAATTAAAAACTTTTATCTTCATATAAAACTGACGGCTTGCTAATTACCACTAACGAGAGGAAACTGAAGCTCTCAACGACAATTTCTTTCCAGAGAAAATATAAATATCAGCACCAGTTATAGTACTAAATGTGCAAGGATTTGCTATACGTTTACGTGCGACAAAGCGTTGCATCCTTAATTGAGCATACAATTAAAATGTAATTTATTATTATTATCACGATGACGCGTAATGTGTACGATTAGGTGTAGAGATGGATCAGGCGGCAGTGACGTAGCTAAATGACTGTCGCGGAGCCAATCAAGCAATAAGCACATTACAATAACGGTCATTATATATTTATGGCTTTATATATTTCACATTCCCTCCCAAGTTTAGTATGTCATGGTTTAGGAGCAGCTGGAAAGATATACCTTGCACGTGCTGCCACGACGTAGATCTAATCAACTCACTCAATACGGAGATGATCGTGCAATTTTCCAACAGCTTCGAAGCGCCTAGGAATTTATCCATACAGCGTTTGGAATAAAGTTTTGGGTTAATTCTTCAGCAAAATCTGATTCAGCTCATTGAGCGGCAACAGTTGAGGGTAACGACAATATGACTCTTAGACACGCTGAAACTGCTCAATTATAGAGTAAGATTTGGAGATTGTGGGGCAACTCTCTGAGTTAATGTAGCTGATTATGATGAAAAGTTAATCTGAGCAGAGAATAAAACATTTTAGTTACTGTAGAGAGAGTTGCACAGTAATATTTCACCACATTGCGGGTAGGCACTCGTCTGAAAGTCAACTGTAAATTCTACCAGGGACCATTTCTCCTCCTGGAGATTTTACCTTTCTTTTAAAATTCAGCCATGGTCTTTGATAAGGGAGCTCTCGAAACATCGAAGCGTTCAGCTGATTTCACGTTGTTCTTGTGGCAGCTATCAAGTAAGGTGAACTCAAAATTATAAGTTTTTCTTCCAATTTAGTGAGGTCGGACACTTTAGCTTAATTTATACTGTGAACAACTAATGAAAACGGAAAACATATAACAGTGGATCTATTAAGTTATTTGCGATCTAATAAAAAACATGAAATATGGATGGATATTCGTAATGTGATATGATTTACTGGAAATATTTAAGTTTTGTATCTTCCATTTATTTTGTACTACCCCTCGTTGCCGCGTACCATCTAGCTTTCAAGGCCTCGACCCTTTTCGGCATATGACTCAAATTCATCAAAAGTGTTATTGTATTTTGTTGCTTCGACGAACTTCGGAGATTTTTCATTTTCCCGGTTTATCAAACATCAGCGTCACCGTCAGAGATGGCCTGCATCACTATTAACTTCTGTTAATTACTATCTAATTGAACAAGTGCTCATTCGAGAGGTACTTTACCGACTGATGACATGTTTCTCAAGCGCTTTCTTCAGCATATCCAATGGCTTCTAGCAGATATATGAGTAGACTTTTACTATAACCTCCACTCAAATTCAGTATTTTTGTTGACATGTTTAGTAAAATTAGCCATTCTAAGAGTCCTTTTCATTAATAACGTTTTCGTCGGAAACGCTTAGTTTTCGAGATATTTGGCTTTGAAGTTCCTACTGTTTTTCTATTGGAGAAAATAGCCGGCATCATTTAGGCTTGCTAGAGACCCTCGAGGAGCCTAACCGAACCTGCCTAACCTAACCCGACCTGACCTAACCTAACCTAACCTAACCCGACCTGACCTAACCCGACCTGACCTAACCCGACCTGACCTAACCTAACCCGGCCTGACCTAACCTAACCCGACCTGACCTAACCTAACCCGACCTGACCTAACCTAACCCGACCTGACCTGACCTAACCTAACCCGACCTGACCTGACCTAACCTAACCCGACCTGACCTAACCTAACCCGACCTGACCTAACCTAACCCGACCTGACCTAACCTAACCCGACCCGACCTGACCTAGCCTAACCCGACCCGACCTGACCTAGCCTAACCCAACCTGACCTAGCCTAACCCAACCTGACCTAGCCTAACCCAACCTGACCTGGCCTAGTCTAACCCTACCTGACCTAACCTAACCCGACCTGATCTAACCTAACCTAACCTAACCAGATCTAACCTAACCAGACCTGACCTAACCTAACCCGACCTAACCTAACCCAACCCGACCTAACCCAACCCGACCTAACCCAACCCGACCTAACCCAACCCGACCTAACCCAACCCGACCTAACCCAACCCGACCTAACCCAACCCGACCTAACCGAACCCGACCTAACCGAACCCGACCTAACCGAACCCGACCTAACCGAACCCGACCTAACCGAACCCGACCTAACCGAACCCGACCTAACCTAACCCAATAAAAAAAAAAACTATGAAAAAAGTGTTCCATTACACTGGGCGAGTATGGTTATTTTCTCTCCTAGAAAAGCAATGGGAACTTCAAAGTCAAATAGATCGAAAACTAGGCATTTCCGACGGAAACGTTATTCATGAAAAGCGTCGTACATTGCCTTATTTTACCTAAATATGTCAACAGAAACACTGGATTTGATTTGAGGGAAGTTGTGCAAAAATACCGAAGTAGGGTAATGTCTCAATTACCAAATGCCCATCTATTACCGAATATAGGTAGGAATCTTATTGCGTTCGGTAATAGAAAGGCATTCGGTAATTGAGACATTACCCTATGTTTAGTGTTGCTCGTAATAAACTTGTTTTTTCGAAAAATACGAGTCAACCCGAAATCAGGAGTTATTTGATTATATTCTGCAATGTGGTGTGGCAGTTTTCTGTCATCTCCACAACGGTAACTAAAATCGAAGTGTAATAACAATAGAAACTTGTTTTTAGTAATAATCCTTTGCTTTCGTGACCATTCCATTTTATCGGTATAGTTATTCGTGTTACGTAAAGTAGTTGCAAAACAGGAAGTAAATTTCGAAAAGAGCTTTCATGGAACAACTGTTTTTGTGAGTAACTTGCGAATTTGGAGGGGTTCGCTGTATTAGAAGCGGGTGAGATCCAAAACTTTAGCCCCAACTAGGAGCGGATCGAATTAACAACGGGGGAATTGAGAGCTTCTGCTGTACCTCGTTTTACTGGGGTATTCACTTACCACGTCTCCATTTTGTGTCATCCTAAAATTTGTGCTTGTAGAAGATAACCAGCAATTCCGGCAAGGCAATTCACAAAATCAATTGCTAGCTAATGTTTGTTCAAATTTACGAACGACGGTCCTGCCCCTCATCTGTAAAATTTTGTATGGCCAGTGTATGATTGTAATGCCATTTTTAAACATCGGTTCTTGAACTGACATAATCACCGCTTCCATTGAAAATAAGTGCAATAGAGCCACAGTGTGCTAGCAACATATATGAACTCATTAAGTCAGATCCCGAACAAGTGGCCGCAATCAAATGGCATTACAATTGTTGGGACCTAATTGGCAATGGCCTCGCGTAATCCACGTAATCCAGGGATAACAGTGGACTTTATGAGGGGCAAAGGCACTCTACTTAGTAAACGAGAAAAATGTATCATTTAGACTAACTATGGCATAAGTTTTCGATCAGGAAAATTTGTCGCTCAAAACACAATTCGTATTTACGACTACAGCTACTAAACGTTCCAAGGTCACTTTGAACACTCAGCAGCATTAACTTTTAGTCGGAATGGAAATTGTCATAAGAGTTGCTTTATGTATCATAGAAAGTTTAAATGTTTTTGACCGTAAATGTGATTACAGCCTGCAAGTGAGGGTGAATATTTGGTTACATCTTAACTGCTACAGGAGGTTTGCTTCGATCTAAGTTATCAGAGCTTGAAGCTCAAGCAGCAATGGGTTCAGATTCATAGAGCACGCAAAACAGTCGTGCCCGTCATAATACTTAAGTTATAATCCAACTTGCTCTTTAAAGACTCGACAAGTTTGTGCTTACTATTTACTCGCTGTTATTTGCCGTCTGCAGGCATAGCCCGAGCAAAGTGGGCACGAAGGAAAGATGTCCCGATGGATTAGCTAAGACTAAGATAGCCTGGATGAAACTCTTGGAGCCGCAGCTCCCCTTAACATAGGATGAGCAAACCTAGATTAACAGCTATGGCCGATGGCTATTATTGCAATTAGATTATCATTGATTCAATATTAAATACTGAATACACTTATTTTTTCTCATTTTATTTTCTAATGATTCCGTTCACAACAGAACGAAAGCAAAGCAGTCTCTAGATCGGATCGGGAAGTCTTTGTAGTGTCCCACAAGACATGACTAACGCGGTTTTCATTTCCCGAAGCATGAAAATTTTTGGAACAAACCACTAGAGGAATGAAGCAAGCGTGCGCATGAAACATTAGAAGAGTACAAGGAAGCTGGACTTCACTACAAAGCCATTGTGATCGTTCAAAAGATCGCGTAATGCTTCACATAGCAGTTGAATTGGTAAGGAAATCAACGGGCGCAAAGACTGGGCGAAGAACTGTAACGGTGAAATGTTCGTAGAGCAGCGATGCCGTAGCAAAAAATAAATAAATAAAAACAAAAATATACATCTACATCTTGAAGGCGCTTGCATTTCAGCATGATGCAGTAACGACTGAAACAGAAGATAAAATATTTCTTTATTGACAGTTAAATTTCAAAAATTAAGGGACAATTGCATCAATTTTGAACAAGGCTGATGGTAAACTACATATTTTATTAGTCGCCAAAGGTGAGCGAAAACTGTGAAAAATAATTGTAGTCATAATTTTGCTCAAGTCGGCAAAAAAGTAATTTTTTGGATTACATAATGCACGCCTCTCCGTTAAACTTCTCACTCAAATTATGTTTATACACAAAACAATGAACACTGTTTCAACTGGTGAGACAATATATCGCCTGGGAAAGAAAAGCAGTGGTGCTTTTATTTGTTGAACACAGTAGAGCTGGAAGGAAGAGACTCAAAAGAAAGCACTCACACTTGCAGTGCCGCACCTCACAATATACACCACAAAAAAACACTACGCCTCCAATTGCCTGCAGAGAACGCCTATTCATTCATCCCGCAGAACCAATTTTTAGGTACCGTAACCTCATCTCTCGCGGCCGGTTCCTCCTTCATTTCTTGCGATTCACGCAGGAGCAGCATTTTTATTACCGTTTGGTCTGGATAATCCCTACCGTAATAGGAAAGTGTTTCTACTTGTCATAGGAGATATATGGGGGACATGATGAGTAATGGCTGCAGCCTCCTATTGAAGAGGCGGCAGGAGCATCAGGGAGAAGACAGAGGGCAGGTTGCAGAGCGCGTAGCAATAGTGGCTGTAAGCGTCGGAGTGTGTAGGGGAGACTCGAGCGTGCATGTGCGTATCACAACAGTGGAGCTGCCTCGTGCGTAGGCGTTATACACAGCAGTGAATCCAAGGCAAATTACAAACTAAGCATTTAAAACCATTAACAGGACTTATTGTACGACGGGCTTGTACACAAGCACGTCTGAGGCATACTACAGCGTGCAGGGAGGCGGAATTTGGCTGAGTCTGCTATATCATGCAGTACATTTCTCACATTAACTCAATAAAAAATAACTAATTTCAGTGGCATTTACAGTGATTGTTCAAGTAAAAGTAAAGTTAACTTACCGCACACCCCAACTGAGATATCTACTTACACTGGTCGGTGCTGCAGAAAGATGACCGCCTAGGCCCGGTCCAGAGGTGTACACGGCTGCAGTTAACCAAATGATATCAGAGCTATGGCGTCAGAGATGAAGGACTCAATGTGACAACTGCAACCCCCTACCGACGCAATTAGTGGTTAGGTCAGTGCCCTCACAGAGGAGTGCAAATGCCAGGAACGCTGACGCTGCAATCAAAGTTTCACAGGAATTCATCTGCGTGCGGATACGAGCGACGTATCACTCGAGCATCCCGCCACTGTGAGCATAATATATAATGCGTGCCAGTATATACTCACAAGATAATATTGTGAAAACACTTTGTATTAGCTGGACTTGCTCAGTGTACCGCACTCTTACCAATTATAAAAACCATAATTCTCTAAGAAGCAGCGTGAGCGTTATTGTATCGTGGGCGCCAAGGCACAACAATGCGATTTAAGAAGAACAAGTCGAGGCACAGCAACTCCGTACAGTGGAAGCTTCACTCCAGCAAATCTTACTTAAAGATTCACGAGGGCGTCGAGAGAAAAACGTGCCCACATATAGCAGAGGCGGTTATAAGCTTCTTACGCAGACGCTGAGGGGATGACGAAGCTTCAACGACCTGTGCATGCAGGTGCTTCAGCAACAGGTGACACACACTTGGTGCATGATTAATGTCTATGTAAAGGCGACTGATGCTGGACGTAACAGCACTGACACACACACATCGTGTAGACCTTCATCTGTGATCGCTATAGACTTCATGAGTGAGAAGCAATAAGCGATAAACACAATCACTCTGTCCCAAGCTTTCATGGGTTCACGTATATGATGACACCGGCACACCTACGTACATGAGAAAAATACGCAGCATTTACGGTATATAGACGAAATGCTAGGGCCACAGTATCCAATTGCACGCTAAACTTAATGCAAGGATGCGCTGCTGACATGTCGCTTGTGCCACCGTATTTGTGCAATCAACTCGAATTATGAATGGGGATGCGCATATCCTAGCATTAAATAGTACTTGCGATATTATAGTGTAACTCAAGCATTATGCAACGCAAAGAATGAATTTGCACAGGTATTAGCGTGTTACTTCTATGGTCTTAAATGCACACTTACATGCAGACACACAGATATGCATAAGCAATTTTTTGCTACTTTAACAGTATTCTCTATAAACGTAGCATATTGCATCATTATATATTTTCTTGCGACGGCTGTTGAAGAAAATTGCAACAGTGAAAACTGTTGAGGATTGAAGCGTATATGCAGGACGATCGTTCTTTTCAAGGCGAGGCTCAAATTCATTTAGTGCGAAGAGAGTGAGCCTGTAGTACGGTATCCAATGAATGAGCACTCGTCCACGGTCGATAAAAAATATTGTTGTGGCAGTAGTAATTAACTAATTGTTGTTGTATCCACAACTCTGGACGCAGTACATCCAGCAGCTGAATTACGTAATAGACAATAACGCACTGTTAGTGAAACCACCACTTTAAAAGACAAAGAAGAAAGTGCACACGGTAGTTGTGTGGCAAATACAAACATACGTCATCAGCACTAGGTACCTAACTTTGCTAGCTCCCTGCACACACGAAGAACAATAGCCTATATCACAGATTCGAATGATATTGCACTATCTTTGGACCAGCACCCATAGAGTAATAAATGCAATAAAAAAGGGTCTACAATAAGTTATTCATCAGCTTAAGCGTTACTGGCTTGGATATCTTAACTACATATCCCAATGAATAATTCTTATATTAAACATCAGCATGGGTGGTCTGCGCGTTATCAGGCCGCCCCCATTGTCCGGCCACCGGACGCCACTTTGTTTGTATGAGCTGGCTTTGGGTTCGGGGCTCTGGGTAGCCCCTGAGTTGGAGGAAATGC
>LQNS02278146.1:2187052-2206067 GCA_001587735.2 Parhyale hawaiensis | reverse complement strand
CAAGTACTATCGTCGGCTTGAAGTATTTCGGGCAATCTTTGTTTTTAATTCAGAGGAAAATTTCCACCGAAGTGGTCCTTAAGGGAACTGCTTCATTTTTTCCCCATTACTTTGGAGTGTGTACTCGTCCGGCCGTTTCAATTAACCCTATGATGTAGTGAGCCAACACAACCTAATTGCTACCGCCGCTCTATCCATAACATTAAATCTCACGGCCAGTGGGGCCAGACTTCGTCACAGCGAGATGAATCATAAGCTAGAGGCCTATACTGGTTAAGTGGTGCGCTGCAGCTATGATTCTGCGCACGTAAATAGAGCATTCCATGAGCAGTTATTTTTAAGTTATTATGTTGTGACGATGACTAAGAATAGCCTCGGCAAGATAGGTTATATTTGTACAGCTAGCTATAGGACAGTAGCTTGCTATATGCAATCTTTACTTACAATGTAGATGTTATAAAAATATGAGCCGTTACCTGCTAGTCAGCCTAAAAGCCTCCGTAAGATCATTAATAAATGGTAACCCAAACCCACTTCCAAGTATAAAAATGTAGCAAAATCTCTCACTGACAAAGAACTCGCAAGCTCATCTAACAAACACAGCTCTAGGACATTCCTTTTTGTGGTTGTACGGCTCAGGGTCTCTATCTTCAAATTAACTATCATTTCCATCAATACGGCTGTTTTGTAAATGAAGAACGTGGTGAAATCTTAGTACGGTCACAGTCGCACATGACAGTTAAGGCCTATGGGACACTTCTCACATGTAAAATCTTCTTGGTAAAGTTTAAACTTGCCTGCAGAAGAGAGTTTATTTATCCATTGTTCGGACAATGCGAAGCAGCTGTCAACCTCAAAATGCATAGGCAAGCAGTTTAACTCAGGAAGTAAAGAATGCAACGGGAGGACTCAATAAGACTAAAATAAAACTTATAGGTGACCGCACGTAGCAAATTTACATCACATCGACGAGTTGAAGTATTTGAGTGTGGGACCTCAGGCCTTCATAGGTTGTTTTCTTGAACATATCACCGTATCTTTTCGATTTATTTCATTCAATCTCCCGCTCATGACTGGCCAGCTACTTTAGCAGCAAATACTGTAATGTGTTGTCAAGTACAGAAAGTTCGAGCAATAGGCTAACTACTACTGTGGTTTCTCTCGCGTACAGAAATGGCTATAATGGTGTTTATATTTGTTGGTATGGAATAAATATGTTCTGTGAAGAGCACTGTGAACTGAATGTGAAGTGTAAATATGGCTTCAATGAAGAAAAAGAAGTTAAATCAGGTCGCCGAAAAGGAATAAATTCGGCGCTAGTGCTGTGAAAGTTTCCACCAGACTGCACTGCAATTTTCTATAGGTAATTGCTAAATAGTGTACATTTTCTTAATTTATTTATACGCTAGAGATGAATTTCGCAATTTAAGACGATTTTTCTGGTTAAATCGGCTGCTCAGCCAAATAGACTCGTCGATAATGACGTCACTTTTCGGTGCTAATTTCTCGTGAGTCCTACCGTTACGCTCTTTGCTTCCTGGTTTAACTGGTGCTTGAAGCGAAGGCAGATGGCACTTACGTGCAAAGATATAATCGTTTCGTGAAATTTTTACATGAGTTCTGGCTTATAGTCGTCGAGGTGTCTTACGGCCGGTGCTCCCTCTCTGTAGAACACCGCGGTTTCTTCTGTTAAATGAGGCGTCCCACAGTCGAGAGCTCGGGCAATGTTCGTTCCTTTCATCAGAATAATTTTTCCGTCCCATCTCTTCTAAAGCTTCTCACGATCAAAATTGTCATCGATATAATTTGCGAGCAGCTCGACAAACAGTTATCTTCAACGTATCATAGCAAGGTTTGAGACGATAGCTCTATATATTCTATATATTGATTCGAAGATTGGAGGACTCCCAGGCTAGGTCATATTGGAGAAGTGAATAAAATCCCAGAAGGCTTTCTTATTCACTTCTCCAATATATTCTATATATGTAAATAATGACCAACGTTTCTTTACACTGAATTTTTAAGTTTTACCGTAAGTAAAGATTGACCAAATTTCCACAGTAGCTAGCGCTGCTGTGAAAAAAGAAGACTGTGTTTACTAAAATGGAATCTTTATTATTTTAGCAGAAGATCAGGTTGCAGCTATGGCTGGTGCAACACATCCTCATTACAGAATCAAGACCACCAGCATGTACATTGATGACGTGCAATTTCTCTGCCTTCAGTTTTTGACGGCAGATGTACTATATTCTAAAAATTCGCAAATTTACGTGCTGATTTGAAATATTTAATACTCTCTGAAACGTCAAAAAAGTTGCTTCAATATACAACTTGTAGACTATATTTTCCTTAACCTGAGGCAATATTTCAGTGATTCGGAGAAAACTTGCGTTTCGCATTTATTGCCACCGTTGTACGAGCACAAATCTTGTAACCCAGTTGAATAATCGAGTCCTAAGCATGGGCTAGTATCAATCTTTCACAGCCGCTATCAATCTTTCACACCTAAAGTAAGCAACATCGTACATTTTAGCGGCGTTACCCGAGTAAATGAATGTCCTACAACTCCAGGCATCATTGCCCTCGTACCGAGAGGCAATACATTTAACATTAACAAGAGTGCTCTGCAGCGACACGGAACGGACGCTTCTGTACACACAAGCGGTCTGCTCACGACCGCCTCGGGACCGTCAGCTGAGCTGCCATGCATACGACGCTCACAGCTTTCTGGGACTAACAACAGCACTTTTGCCCGCCAAAATGATACTGCGACTCCGGCAGTGCAAAAAAGAAGGTTAAATTCTGAGGCTATAGTAAAAAAACATAGCCTGAAAACAATGCCCCATTGAACAGTTAAACAGTGTTATTACGCTATTGTGTTATTACGTTATTCAGGAAATAATGGCAAATGCGCTGCGTATGAAGATTCACGTAGAAGGCCCAACACTGAAAAATACATATCAACACGAGAGGCTGATCTAAGAAAAACTCCATTGGTATAACAACGAATTTTAAAAACTAGAAATCTAACCTCTTTAATCAAAATGTAGCAATCTTTAGCATATTTTCTATATTACTGGTATTTACAGCAACGCCAAAACGCACAAGCCAATAGAACATACGTAATATAAATAGTACCTACGTGCTAAATGAAACAATTATCTAACGAGTAACAAACAAATGATGGCACTTAGTGCTAGTGTTTCGCACAGAAAAGTAACTTTAACCTTTTATTGCCCCAAAAGACAGGTCGGTCATGTCCTAGATATGCTAATTCTGTAGTAAAATCAATATTTACTGTTGACAACATAGGCTTAATACCCAGTTTACGATAGAATTTCCAGTGACAACAATAATGTAAGTTCTAATATAATAGTGCAACAAGTGCCCCAATCCTACAATATTATTGTTTGCCAAACTATAGCAACCGAAAGCCTTTCAGACACACATCTTGAACCGAGTACGTTACTGAACAAGAAATTATACCCCAGATACTCGACTTCAATAGCAAGACCGTTTGTTAGCCGATGATAGTTTGCAGTTTCAAGCAGCGCAGAACCCGAAGGATATATGTACGAAGAAAGCATGAAAGCTGAAGTGAGTTGTAATCCCTATTGTGAGTTACCAGTGTTACACCGGTGACCCAGCCAGTCGCAAATCGTGTCGCGATCATAACCCAAAAACGGTTAGGACGATTGCGAGAAGGGTTACGGTGACGCAGGTGCTCGATCACAAATATCTATTTCAAATAAAGAGAACAGAAAAAATATACTAATGAGCAACGAATAAGTTCCGTGGCCCAGACTCAGTAAATCATAGTCTGACCATTTTATCAAGGCGATTCGGTCGTGGTCAAGTTCTTCTGTTGAGGTGCCAATTCTGTGGGTATTTCTGAGATTTCTCTAAATACAAGCAGTGGACGGGACTAAAATATGAGCCGAATAAAATCTCAAAAATACCGATAGAATTAGCAACGCTATAGATGAATTTGAACACGGCCGAACTGCCTTGATAAAATGGTCAGACTATAGATCACCTACTTCGAGCTCCGGTTGGCAAAATTTCAACTAACACGAAATTTCATTATTTATTATTGAGCTTACACCCCTGGTCAATAGATGGCGTTCTCATGACCACTTTTTTTTGTTACGGTAACCTTTTTTAGGTTGCGGTAGCTCAGCAAGGTCGTGATAACACGCCTCAGGTGTAATATGTAGGAAAAGAAATCATTTCGGGTCAAAAGTATAACCTCGTATTAGTATTGATCTTAATTTGAAGGACCCGGTGTAAATAATTCTCATATTGGACAGTTGACGCATCCAAATTTAAAGCCTATCTATCCTAACTGCCAAGTGTCCAATCTTTAGCAAAAGATCAAACTAATACTAAGAACAATGAAAGATCGCACAAACAGTGAATATGAACAACATATTTTTGCTTCGAAACACCAGCAATTTAATTCGTTCTGCTAAACCAAGCAAGACACAGGCCGAGTTTCAATATAAGCAAAGGCTTTGAATAACGCAGTATCCATAAACAAAGAACAAAATACTCCCAGCATCGAGAGAAATATTTGCCATGGAGCACTCGCCATTGAAGCAGAGGCGGGTAGACCAGCAGTATCGTACCCAAGAGCAACTGGGAGTGTAGTAAACAATCGCTAGCGAGCGCGTAACAAATGATCTGTCCTTATTGCAGTCCCCTCAGGGCTCCCTCAATCCACTTTACGCCACCCAAGGGAGCGCGCATGCAAAGAGCCACGATGAAAAAACCCAAGAGTCAACATTCTAAAAAAGTCCTATAATGCCATGGAATGTTACCAAAGCCGGGCAACGGTATTAATGTGCATCAAAGGGAGTAGAAGCATGAATTTTACATAACTTGGAATATGTCCCATAATGGTAAAATATATGACAAACGTTGTGCAATACAGACAATATATTTGAAACGTCAGGGAAACTCAAGCGACTTTGAGGTTCAATAAATTCCATCAGATTATCCATAAATATGCGATTAATTCTACATAAAACACGAGACTAAGGCAAAAACATCTTGAAATAAGTGAGACTTGAGCGTTACGGTTAACAAGGAATAGCTAATTTGAGACTGAGTTTCACAAAACCGCGCTCGGAGAGACAGTCTCCACCAAAATTCAACAAAGCGGATTATGCAAGAGACAACAAAGAGAATTTAATCGCGCCGTAAAATATCTGTCCTTTTGAACACAAATGCACTTACCCTTTTTCTCTTTTTCCGTTAGAGAGAAAAAAAAATTAGTTCTAAATGGTGGTTGTTCGCAGTGAGAGAATGCGGCTCCGCGCAATATATGTATGCTCAACTCTGCCACGGAAACTGAGCTCTTGTAATCTGTTACTGGTTATAATAATCTATGTTTCAATTTCGAAATAAAAAGCACTAGAATTATTTTAATTACGATTGAAAATGCCCCAAAATGTTTCAAAGGAAGAAACAACGCACTACTTCTTCGACCTGCAATGAGATACTCATACATGATGAGTTTCACCGGTGACAAATAATCAGGCCAGGTTGTTCCCTTGAATGCTTTACCTATGAGACTTGGACCAGGTTTGGAAACGATGCCACTCTAAATAAGTCTTCCATCCGTTTTAGTTGATGCTCGTCTACTGATGGACGAAATTTAAAAAAATAAAGTTGAAGACTACTTGAGAGTAAAGAAAAATTTACTTCTCTGCAAGATACACTAACATTAGATTTCCATCATTTCCGCCTCTGTCAAGGTCGGTGCTCAGCTATGTATTCCGAGCGATTCAACTGCTGCATAACATTAGTTTCAGTGCTCTTGCATGCCACAATCAAGCACGGCTCTCGCGACCTAGATCGTAACTGACGCACGACGGCACTTGGCTATATAATTCTTTATGAATTTAAATGAAGCAGCCTTAGCATGGGAAACTATAAGATATACAAGCAATCAAGTGCATGTTGCAAATAATATTTAGGATATCGTCTAACCTTTTTTGTTGAAACTTATGAATCATTAGAAGCAAATCAGAGCTGCAAGAAAAGATTATCTCGGGAATAGTAGTAATGATTATAGAGTAAATGGACTTTACATCACTAAAAATAAAAGTAATTAAAGGAAAAACATATGATAGCTGAAGCAAATAAGGTAATATAAGTTCGCACACTCAATAATTCATCCTTGCAAGGCACCAGGAATATATAGCACCGCTAAATAAATGTAACCAAGATAGAATCAACCAACAAAATGAAGTACGTTAAGTAGTATGTATATTACTATGTATATTACTTCGAACAAATACAGCAAAGCCATTATGAAAGAGACGTGCACCAAACATAGCATGCAAAAGTATAGTCGATATCTGGCACAGGATGTAAAGAGAAAAGTGACTCTGAAACACACGTACCATAATATTATTAGTTCATTTCAAGCATGTATCCATCTCTTCGTTATAATTTAAGCTATGGTAAAATGGATAATCATTAGAACTATAGAGGGTGTATAAAACTTCTCAGGAAAACCAATCGACACCAGCACGCAATTTTTGAATTGATAATATACTGTATATATTGCTTAACGGAGGCGACACAGTGGACCATTGTCAGCATAACCAATCAATGTACGTGAAAGCGAAGTATACGCTAGCAAAGCCACAATAGGTAGGTCCAAAGGAGCTATTTAATACCTGTCTTAAGAGTGGGTCCTCCACCAAACAGGCAGTTTGAATTGCTATCCGCGGCAAATTGCCATCCCCTTTGAATTGCCCTCGCACCCAAATTGCTATCCAGGCCAAAATTACTAATATCGCTGCCTCTCGAGTCCAACGATCGTAATCCTTCCCCCTTCACGAGATCGCGGGTAACGGCCCTTGAATCTGACATCAGCGATAAAGGGCAAAACGGAAGAGAATGCGATGCGAGCCAAAAATGCCCGGTAACTTGAACATTTTTGGTGCCTAGTGTCTGTACAAAGCATAATCGAGAGAATTGGCAGGTGAATTGAATAAAAAGAACCTGATGCTAATAATTTTTTCAATCTTTGTACGTAATCTACTGGAACCGGGTAGTGGAGGTATTTGATCAGATACTGTTATTGCAAGGGATGCAGAGTAAGGCAATGATGTGACGTTTGACAAATTTCCAATGTTGTACCAGGGATGTTATTGTTAGAATAACTGCGCCGCTGTCTTTATTACTGCTAGGGGCAGGAGTGCGGCAACCTACAACGAAAGTCTCAGCAGTGCAGAGCATTAAAAACTTGGGACTCTCCGACTATAGATAATACCAGGCTACCGAATATGCAACAGCTGGGTAATGTATTCGCGAGCCAACAGGAAGGCATAATTCGATGCGAAACGAAAACTTTTCCAGAGAAGGTGACAATAAATTCCGACTGTTTACAAATGGGTGACCGAGAAAAGAAATAAACTGACGGTCCCATAGAACACTCAAAACATTTATTACTAAACGCAATGAGTGTAACTTATTCAGGATTATACATTTAGAATGCGGCAGTTCAAAACAAAACACACACTGATTTTGAACATCAACTCTGATTTTAATAACCATCTAATGAACTAATTCGAGACATCTCATGGTCCAATGCTGATAAATTTTATGTTGATCACGAGGCATCCCGTCCTATCGCAGGTCTGGTAGTAGCGACTGCTATCAATATTAGTTTGCTAAGGTATATCACGGTTTAGCTTCATATCTGGCCATCGCCCTGTATATTTCAGTGAGCAGCAGTTACACGTCTGAGGCTCCAGATACACGAAAGGCTACTGGCACGAAAATATCTGAATTATCGAACACATTTTATATAAATCCAATGAAATATAACGGCACGTTCAGTTTCACATTCTAGAGTGGAAATCTAGTGAGGGTTTAACGTGAATTACCGTCACATTCATTCGGAATGAAGTATGAGGTGAGTCACCGCCGTTAGTAAGCCCCACTGAGGTCTGTACACTGCAGGAAATCACCGAGGGCAGAGGGCTATAGATCTGCAAGGAAAAATAGCGGCGTTAAGCACTGCATTAGGTGACCCATCACGACCTATCGCGCAGTTCGTCTCATTTCGGTGCAGGAAAGGCAATCTCAGAGGGCAAACACTTGCTGCACTTCAAAAGGGTTTTCAGTTGGGCGCCTCCTGAATCTTGTTTGCAGATTCAAGTGCACGACCAATTTGTCCAAGTGGCTTCAAGGAAAACAGGCTCCCGACCAAACTCCTATGTTTTTTTCATATTAATTGCGTTCGCTCCATCCAGGGTTCCCGAGCAAAAAACTAGACTTTCGATCATGCAGTTCCGAGCTTTTTTACTGGCGCCTGATGACTTACAGCAGTTAAACCCAGCGCTGGGAAATGACACTCTTTCGGACGCGATGCACACGCGTTTAGGATTTAAGGGCAATGAGGCTGGATAACGAAAACTTTGCACGAGCACTAAAAATAGCACCACCAAGGGAATCTGAAAATGTTATTAGGGAGCATTTTGTTGTATGAACACAATATTTCTTTTATCTCCGCCGAATAAGTTGTTCTTGGAGTTTGTCTCCATGTCCGTCACCAAGATTACCAAAAAAGTTATCAGCGGATCTTCATGAAATTTGCTGAGATTGTTAGAATTGTTGGGATAAATAAATTTTAACCTTTCGTGAAGATCCATTCACGCATTTGTTTGTTCGTCTACCTTTTTTTTGCAGCATGACTGAAAAAGTTCTGACCAGATTTCCATAAAGTTACAGGAAATGTTTGCTTAACTATTTATAGACGAGACAACCCAAAATGTTATGAACGGATATGTATGAAATTTGCAGCAACAGTTAGTATGGCCAAGAAGCACAAATGAATAAATTTTAGAGATAATTTGTTCATCCGCTTGTGTCTGTGTTTACCTTTTGTTGGTCACAACATCACACAAAACGTTACGGACGGATCTTCAAGAAATTTACACAATCTCCTAGGAATGTTACAAGGAACACACGATCCAATTTTGGTGGTGATGAAAAGAAATCCTGGATTTGGACCAATTCGACTTTTTTTGTTAATACTGCATTACTTGGCGGAGGTAGCCCTTCTAAGTGCTTGTACTGTTAGCAGTGACACTGCATTGGATGACTAGCACTGTTCCATTCATCAGCTGGTTTGACAGCGACACATTTCCAACGGATGATGCTTGCAGCACAATTTAACTCTGACCGAAGATAAAGTTCTTAGGAATGAATTAAAAATGTTTTATTGGGAAATCTACTACTGGTAGCTTACTTTTGAAATAACCCATTTAATCGTATCAACCAGAGGTAATTATAATATACAATGCATGTGCAATTCACACTCAGCATACTGATTCCACTATTCCTCCTCGCGGAACAACATCTTCCATTCTTATAAAATATACATTATTAACCCCATTTTAAGAAATAAATTGGTCCTGAAACTATGCATTTCCTTGGCATCAAGACGAAAATCTAATCATTTGTGCCTTATGACAGTTGTAACATCTTCTGTGATTTCTTGGAGATCCGTTCATAACTTTTCGAGTAATGTTGCTAACAAACATTCTGGCAAACATTAGTCAAACACACAAACAGACCAAAATCACCGAATTTTAGTCATTTATGTCTTTCAACATTCCTAACAATTTATTTAAATATCATTGAGATCCGTTCAGAACTTTTTGAGTAATTTTGATAACAAGCAAACAATGACACACAGCGACAGACAAACAAACGAATCAGCAGATCGTTATAAAAATTTGGTCACTTACTCATCATAGTATACCGAACAGCTCAAGTATTCTTCTAAAGTAGAAAATTTTCACCTCATTTTAAACATTTAGTTCCAATGAGATGCGTGGTGTTTGACATGTAACCATTTTTCAAAACGATGGAATCCACGGACGAGTTAAGTTCACAAAACATTGCCAAGTACCTATAACTCTTGACTAACTGAATGAAACATCAATTTTCGCTGGACTAGCATCACTTGTCAGTTACATAAACGAGTACATAACGCAATAAAGCGTTAAGGAAATTTAAAATCTTCATGAACACACCCACAGATTTCACAACTGAGACCGTAAAAATAGATCTTGCTATTGAAATTTCTAAAAAAAAATTCTTTTTGAGGCTTTAAAAATGAGCTCTTATAGTATTACGAATAAGACCGTAAAAGTATATCTTACTCTTGAATTTTCGAAAAAAAAAAATTTCTTGATGTTTCACAAAATTAATGAAGTCTTATAGTATTACGAATAAGATCGTAAAAGTAGATCTTGCTTTGGAAATTTCTTTAAAAAATTCATGAGGTTTCACAAATGAGGTCTTATAGTTTTACAAATGAGACCGTAAAAGTAAAACTTGCAGCTATGTGCAATTTCGCTAGGAATTTTAATTTCCCGTTTACGACTGCGATTAGAAAAAAATGCCAAATAAAAAAATTATAGCACAGCCAGCCAAGGTAGCAGCCAGCGAAATAACAGTAACTCATAATAAAACTTGAGGTGTATTATAGAGGAGTTACAATGAAGCAAGACGCTTACAATGTAGGACGTACGCAGCTCCTCGGGTCGTGCATGAGGTAGAGAGTGCACGAGAGAAGCTCTCGTTCTCTGCTTGATCCAAGCTATTGCTTAATGAACGCTCGCGTCTGTGGCATTGTTGGAATTTCGGATATTTCCACAATCCGCAATTGAATCAGTGTGGGAATTCGCGCAAACTTAATTGTATCGAGCAACCAGCAGCGCAGCTGAAAGAAACATCTCGAGCTGACCAAATCTTTCATTCCATTGCGCAGCTTGAATTCCTGCGCAGCGAAGCTCAAATGATGCGGGAGAGAGAGGAGCACCCACGTCATCGAACTACTTTGTGCGTTGATGTTTTGTTCTTTGTTGCTTTACGTCTGAAAGAAAGTTTGAATTATCGCAGTGGCCACTAGACACCCTCTAATACGGAATTCAACTTTTTCACCAACAGTACAAAAATCGCAACAACCATGACGAGGCTTGTAACTTTTAAAACAATTAAGACTGAATATAATCGATCTAAAAAAAACACAGCTCAAACAATAAAATAGCAAAGACTTCGTTGTTCGTTCGACCGTCACAAAAGTCTACGGAAAAGGACTCTACAAACATGCATAAGCACGGCACTGACGAACATAATTATGCTGATGAGTCAAATTTGCAACGCGGAAATTGTGAAGGAAGTGCCCATTAGCTACCTCGACTGCTTGTAGCCCAGTTAACATTCCTCTGATTCACTACCATAATAACAGAAGCACTATAAAATAGGGCAATTGAATGGAGAAAGAATAAGATCACAAAGAGTGCTGTGATTGAAAAACAAAATATTTCGATTAGAGAAGCACAAAAATATGATATGTTCAACATACCTTGAAAAAAAAAACTAGCACAATGTGGTAATAAACATACAGTAGATGTAGCGCTATCGTTAAAACGAGAGGAAAAGTACAACAAACAGCAATAGCGTTCAGAACAAAAAAAAAAAAAAATGAAAAAAATACCACATCAGCACGAACTAAGGTAGCTGTACAATATCACGAGGAAAGCAGTCACCGCAGTCTCCAACCCAATAATTAATTATAAACTGAAATAGAGTAGAAGATCCCAAGTCGAGCTGCTCTCAAATTTAAGTCAAGTTTTTTTTTTTTGACGTTAATTTTGAGGATCTCAATTGCGTGAATAAGGAATTTCTGTGGTATTAATTGCAATTTATCGTGATAAATTGCTAAATAATAAGGAAACAATACTTAAACGCTCAAATGTAATAATACTCACTCCGACAGCAGCAGTAATCTCCGGTAAACAGCACAGCGACTTACCTGAAAAACAAAAGTGTTATTAGTTTTTTCGAAATTCCAACAGCAATAGTAATACAACAGTGAACTGTGATTTATTTTAGTCTAACGTCCCGTGGGAGTAAAATATTAAAATAATCCTTCATAAATACGGAAAATCACACTTCCAACGAAGGGGACCAAAACATATTCACTCCAATCAATCAAGTACGATATACCACAGAAGACATATTAAAACCACATTGATGCCAAAAACGGCACCTCAAGCGTATCAATGCTTAGCCAAAGCTACATTATTCCAATGACTTAAAGAAATTGGTCTCAATCTGCCTAAGAACGAAGTAGGTAAACTTTGTATTCATTATAATACAGTGAAATCAGTCGGAATGTACAATGAACCAATGGAAGGCATCCTCTTCAACAATAACCTTACTGTTCTCAGGGGCGTAAAACTCATTTATGTAATCAGCTTCCTTTCCCTAGATCACAAAATCACTAGGTACGATTTCCATAGTAACTAGGATTGTGCAGAGAGGAAACAGAAAGCTTCATGCAGTTGGTGGTGAAGATACCTGGTTATTGTTCTGAAGATTATTTTATACATATTGTTCCTCTCTGAACAATACCTTACTTTAGCCTAATATCAAACCGAACAGCCAGGACCGTTAAAGCGCTCTCAGCCTGTAAATCAGGATAGAAAAACCCAATAACTCTTCAGTAAAAAATCCGTAATGGCACTGACCACAAACATTCCAACTTGTATACCTACTACAGTAGCTTATACTGTTGCCAAACAGAGGCCGAACAGTGCATCGCAACGTAGTTTAGTATATAAGATTGTAATATATCCCCGACTGTAATTCAACTGTACGCTATGCCCCACATTTTACGCCATACAATGCTCTCTTCGCGCACTTAAAATTATTTAGCAATAGCTCCCTTATTAGTATGTTATTATTCCAAGCGTCACGTGTAACCAGGAAAAAATAGAGTTCAGGAGTATTCAGCTGAACACAAAATGCGTGCGAAACAATCGAGCAAAAAGCACGACAGTACTCAGCAGAAGACACGGTGAACCCTGCAGGCAGGCAGCAGTGTAAGCATAAGGAAGCAGCGCATCAGAAGAGAGACAATCAAATATAAGGCTGGGCTCCCAGTAATCCGGTGATCCATTGGCAGAGAGGCTGTCGAGTGGTCTATTCCCGTGAAAATACTGTATTGCTCTGCTCCCCAGACTTAACAGCACTGCCACAGCGACCTTCTCAGGCTTCCGAGAACAAATACAGAACGTTTTATCTGATTGCAGGCGTTGTTTTGATTGCTCTGCAATTGCAGGATCAGGAAGAAAGAAGGAGGACTATCTAAAGTTGGTTTAGCTCAAAGGTGTCTGCACGCGAAAAAGGCGGTCACTACATGATTGAAGCTCATCGCAAGTCAGAAAATAACAGCCGAGTTTATTCGCAAATCTCCGGAGATAATGAGACATAGCCAGCATCAAGACAGTAAGATTTTTCAATGAGAAATATGTATATAATGCATGTATCTAGCCTAAACTACGCATATTAGTAAATTCAGATATCAGCTAACCCTACCACAATTAGCATCTTTGTCAGTTCATTGTCAGAGTTTTATTTGGAGAATTACCTCGCACAATTCAAAGAATTTAAAAATTTCAGCATACAGTATAAACATTTAAAATTACAAGTCAAGCATTATAGTACATTGAAACCTTTTCTGAACGTAGCATTATGGAAATCTTTACTATTAAAGAACGGACGCACGAGGGGGTTCTCACTCTGGTTGAACGCGCATGGTAACTGCCAATCAGAAAGCTTAATTAGTGGAAGCATGACAATGGAAACAAAGAAGGCATGCAAGAAAGATGTTTGAGCTGACCTACCAATGCCTGAAGTATTCTTCACCGAGCACTGCCTTCAAGAACAAGAGATGCATGAACCTATCACCATGTCAAATGGCCCACAATGAAATTTAAACCATACTTCAATGTTTACACACTTACGAACTGCACGCAACATAATTGTTCAATTTTTAGCTCCAATGTAATTCCCTAGACAGAAATGCTACAAATATTATAACTAGAAAAAATGAGGCACGCATGATATACATGTGGGGCTGTACATGTGTATATACATATACGCAAACCCCCTGGGGGTGCTGCTCCCATAACATAGGATGGGCGAACCGAACTAACCTAACCCTATTGCCCATCCTACGCCCCCTGAGGGGTAACATTTCCTTTACTCTGGTACTGGACGCCCATAGAAGCCCATACCTACAAAGGGTTTACTTGTCTGAATCCTCATCGCAACCACTACTTGGCGATTCAGCAGTGAATCCCATACAGCTAATATAATTCTTATCGATATGAAGGTTTTTATCTTGGCAATCCTGCACGAAACTTTCAGGTGAGCTAGTGCGCTACTACTGGGCATGAAAATTATGCGCAAAACCCACATACAGAAGCAGGAAGAAGCCCCATGTGACGAGTCACCACCATTCTGGGGACCCACCTCGCAGAGCTGGAGGGGAAGCATATTGAGGATCAACCTCACTCTACAACTAATCCCGTCACAGGAACTGCGGTCAGATGTAATATCTCCCGCGGAAAAGCACTAGCGACAGCCCTTGGGTGAATAAGACCCATATGTATATGCAGACCACTATAGAAAAATGCCGACCTTATTAATATATATATAATCAATTAGAGCACTCCTAGAGTGCATACCTCCGCCAAGTAAGTCAACGGTAACGAAAAATTCAAATTGGATCTGAAACAATGATTTCTTTTGTATCAGCTCCAAAATCTGATCTGATCTTCCTTTTAATAGTATTTACAGTTTCTGAAATTTTTTAAAAAATCCTTTTGTAACTGTTTATACTGCTAACAAACATTATGACAAACATAAATCAAACATACAAACGAAGCAACCGATCTGCACCAAAATCTAATCATTTAAATGTATTATCAATACTAATAACGCCTACAGATTTCATAATGATCGATTCAAAACTTTTTGAGTTATTGCGTCACAAACATAAGGACAAACAGTACCCAAACATAGTAACGAATCAACCAGTCAGCACCAAAATATAATCATTCATGTCTTTCAATATTATGAATATATCCTGTAAGTTTCATAAAAATTCACTAAAAACTTTTTGAGTTATAGCGCTAACAAACATAAAATCAAACACAGCAACAAACATATGAACGAACAAACAGATCATCATAAAAATTTGGTCATTTACTCTTTGTGATATACCTAACAACTCATGTGAATTTCATAAAATTCCGTCCATAAGTTTTTGAGTTATGGCATTGAGAAAATTGAGGCAGACAAACAAACGGATGGACGGATCTTCACCAAAAGTTAATCGTTTGTTCCTCCTAACATACCTAACACTCCCTGTAAATTCCGCCAAAATCAGTCCGTAACTTTTTGAGTTATTTTGGTGACAGGCAGAAAGACAGACAGACAAACTAACAAACGGACAAAAAGACAGACAAATCCGACGAAAACATAACCTCCTTGGCGGAGGTAATTAAAGCTGCAGCTGCAAATCTAAACAATAATAAACTAAAGCTGTAAGTTTGAATGGAGTAACAAAACTAGAACACCTCGTGGCGTAAGACCATCGCCCACGGTGGGGGCGAATTCAACGCTGTCATTTTTTTATGGTCAGCTTACTCTAGAGTTTTGGTATTTTTCACATCTCAGTCAACCCACCGGACTATCTGAAAAAGAATGTAATAATGGTGCAGCTGCTGCCTCTTTTTCGGTTGAGTTACAGATTCAACGCCGTCATTTTTGATGGCCAGCTAACTTAAGATTCTCGCCATTTTTCACATCTCAGTTAACCCACCCGACTGCCTAAAAAATTGTTATTATAAGACTCAACTCCTTTTGCCTCTTTTTGGGTGGAGAGACAACAAAATTCATTCGTCAATTTTATGGCCAGCTAATTCTAGCTTTTTTTACATTGGTCACATCTAGGTCAACTCACCAGACTCGCTGCCACAAATTAACAAACATTGTTCAACTCCTACTTCTTTTTGGGTGGACAGACAAATATAGAAATACATATATATATATATATATACACACACAAAAATATTCTTAAATTTCCAACGAAAACATTATCACTGCTCTTGGCTTCGCTCGCGGGTGCTAAACACAAATGTCAAATACGCCGTCTAAAAGTTTTTAGCCGCAGTTTTGCACCACCATATGATGTCAGTCACAACATGAGTATGGAAATAAAAGCATCCAGTAGAGCACATCGGTAATACAGTATAATGAAGTACCCACTTCTATAAAACATAGAAAATGACTAGGAAATTTCGCCAAGGGAGAGGCAGCACTTCCCCTCCGCCTAAAGATTTACGGGAACAAGCCGATGAAGAAAACGGAGAAAAGAGAAGCATTAGGGACTCCGTTAATGGAAATCTTAGAATGATTGAAGAGCTTCATAAATTCGGTCTCAGGCACACAGCGCATGGGAAGCTTTAGTACCAGGCTTTGCCAGCCTTAATTTCGTTAAGGAATAACGAACAGCTTTAAAATATAAAGGGAGAAAATCTGTTGTATAGTCTCTTCACGCTTTCTACATTATAGGAATTCTTGAACTCAGCGATAATATTTTTTCTAAAGATTAAAAAAATAATCTCTTAGAAATGAACATCTACGGCTTTTCGAACGTTTGAAGAATGTTTTGTCTGTGCCATAGTTAAAGTAATGGAAAGGGCCATAAGCAAGCAACGGTTAGATCGTCACCTAGACTTACAGCAATAATAATTCTTGTTTGGTTCTTCCTAACAACTGCTGTGAACTTCAAGAAGAAATCATCATTACAACTTAGAAGATTTATATATTTTCGTCAAATTTCTTCATTTTAGCCGAAATGTGCAATACGTAGTTAAAAATTCAGTTCTAAGTTACAATTCTACGCTGTTTTTAGAACTGTGTAGACATCAAAGTTGCGATTACTTCATTAAAAAAATCAGGGTTTGTTAACCTGTCATGATTGTCATAGGAACCCTGATTTTTAAACGCATATTGAATATTTTTTCCGCTGTAGACGCACGTCACCAATCTTTTACGAATTCTATATTGATAAAGTCTAAATGGAAATAAGAGAGCATGTAACAGCTCTACCTCATCCAGCAGTTCTAAATGCATGGGATTATCAACGACAATCAACTACGCAAACTGTTCCCTCCGCACATCACACTCCTGATATACGGTAAATACTACGCCTCTTTCTCGCTCTCTCTTCCTCACACTAAAAAAAAAATAAAATAAAAAACGAACAACTTAAGGGACAACGAAAGCCAACCAAAACAGCACTTTAAATAAAAAAAAAACTCTCCGAAAATATACTTCCAGACGACCCTAAGACCCACATTTTTACAGGTCTTTACTGAATTGAGTTTGAAGACCGGCATTTAGCCACGGCACCTGCATCCTCTCGCCTCAAAACCTCAACTTCAGAAATGCATTTGGAAAAGTTTGATGAGACTTGGTTGGGGCGCGGATTTGAATGGGGAATAAGAAGCACGAAAAAGCGCTAGTTCTGCTGAGCGTTGGCAAAGAAGTGAAGAAGAACGTACACGCCGTAGTGTGATCCACCGATGGAGAAGTGAAATCCATCAACTTGTAGAGCAGCCCTAGTATATTACTGGCAAAACGATATGGTGACGAAGAAGGGAAGGAAAATCTACAAAACAAACTGCAACGAAAATGTGCTACGAAATGTACTTTCGAGATAGAAATAAGGCCCATACAGTATATAGGAAGCAGTCTGGCGGTGCATTAGGAAAAAATTACAGATACATAATACATAAGAGTATACTGTTGTAAATTTCCAGCGTACCACTGAAATGAGTTACGCTAATACTTTTTTCAGTTAATACCACTTGTGGGCGTGCACTGTCGCCGAAGCAATGAACGAAGTGCGTAATGCTGATTAGTTAGGCAGAACTGCGCTCTTTTTTTTTTAGAAGAGAACGAGTTGTTGCTCATAATGCGATAACTTTTAGGCTTCCCAGTGTACTCAAAAACATTGAAACATCATTAATATTGACGCTGACTAGGAAGCACATTAATCCCAAATGCGTACCAACAAAAACATCGCCAGATTTAGCACGTTCGAATTTCTGAGGTGCAATTCAGCAAAACAAAGAACTGGAAATCAATACATTAACCCGTTAACTGCGAATAACGGAAATATCCGTTCCCGAAATTGCGTTCAAGATACTGTACGCATGTCGCAGTTAATGCGTTAAGACAGCTGTTATTTGTTAGCAACCCGTGCCGATACGAAATGCCGGCAGAAAATAACTTCATTGAAACCTTCACTTTCTTCGGTCCCATTCGTAATTCTGCTCTGAAGGATATCTTGCTCCTGGCTCTTTTCTTTCGTGGATCTCAATTCAATTTACGCATCGTGCACTTAGGGCTTTGCTGCAGGATGTCCGTGGAAGCCCGTAACCCTGACGCTGGCAAGTGATACGACACACCTGCGAGTTCCAAATTTGATACTGTGAGAAGGAAATTCACTCATTACGTTTCCTCAGTTTCGCCAGCATCTCCAACATGACCTAATAATTATCACCACCGCGAACAAAGTGAGACAGTTGATAAGCTTTTCTTCCTGCATGTAAATATAGGTATCACATTGTTTGTGTCTATGTACGTCTTTAAGCCCCAAAACTGCCACGACGAGCTGAGCTCTCGTCACAATCTTTCACTAGGAGTCAGGTTAGTTAAACTAGATGTGGAAAAGTGCCAATACTAGTGGCTAAGCGCTTTGGCATCCCCCCCTCTCCCGAACGCGGTCGATGGTCTTACGCCACGAGGCGATCTAGTTTCCACCAATGTATATCAGAGCAAGAGACAAAAAATATAATCATGCTAGCGTGCCCCGCCGTCAAAAAATGATGACATGGAAAGTGCACTGACAGCTCTTCGTTGCCCATGTCTTTGGTCGTGTTGCTATTTTAGAGCAACAATTATAGTAAGAATACCCTCGGAACACGCTCTTGTTTGTCATCTCAGCGAAGTCAAGGCAGAAGTTCCATCTGCTACAGAACTGCGGCTGTGGGTTGTAGTCTCCTTCGCCCGATCAAAGCATCCCTACTCATGGAATCATCTAATGTCAGCAACTGCA
>LQNS02278146.1:2149855-2172517 GCA_001587735.2 Parhyale hawaiensis | reverse complement strand
CAGGTCGAATCCTATGAAGCCTAGCGTTACCTGAACCACGAGAAGCGTAGCTAATCGTTGAGCTTCATTGCTTTGCTGACTTCGCTCCAATGGGTTTCAATTAGCAAGCGTCAAAACGAGTTTCTATTTGCTGCTGATGGCGTAACGAGAAAGTTGCTACCGTGCAGATGCGGTGCCAGTGGAATATGGCACGTATGAGGCAATTTACCTACAGTGCCAAACAAACTATATTTGTATGCGACTAATAGGAAAATATCGAATGAATGTATTCCGCATAGATCGCAGCACTGACAGAAAATTCTACAAAAACCTACTTAACATCAGAAACACAACACATATAAGAGTACGATCAACGCTGCACAACGTGACTATAGAGTTCGAATAAAAAAAACACTCATAACACCTGTCATTGTTCACTCGACTGTCGGCGGGAGGCATTGGCATGGAACACATCTACACTTACAAGTACTGCGAGAAAAGTAAGCTCTCTCGGTAAATTCTTGTGGACAGTAATTAATTACGTAACAGAAACAAGTGACGGTAGCAGAACTTAGCAATACCATTACAAGTGCTCCACAGCAGTTGTTTTTGTGACTTAACCCATTTCGTCCAAATAAGGCTTTACTTTTTCCTAGGAATAGCACTAGCAATAATGATACCAAATTGTGACAGTTGACCCAATAAATATTACGGCAAGAGTACCAACTAGGTGCAGTTGAGGCTTTGTTTCTCTATTCTACATAAAGCGAAACAACAGGAGGAGCGCATGCCCAGCAGAAACGCAATAGCAACGCTTCGCCTGTGGGCTAGCGCGTTCCAGTAGAATAATTGTGCCTAGCCAAAGAAACACTTCCGGGGATATTCTGAGAAGCTACGAAACTTTTATCAAAAGAGAAGACGTGATGAATTACGCGGCAGTAGAGATGGTTCACCGCCTGACCCCCGAACGTAGAAATGTTTTCCCGGCATTTTTCCTCATAAACTCGACATTGACGTACCGTGTAAGTTGTCCATTCGTACACTTACTTACAGACAGATCTGCAATAATGTAAATATATTCTCGGTATAACCTAGAGAACGGAGTAAACTGTACTTAATAAATGGTTTAAGACTAAGATAACTTATCTATGGATTCTCCTGCGGGCGCAACTCACCATATACATAGGATGAGCAAACCTAGCAAACTAGACCTCATGGCCCGTAGCCCATTCTATCTCAGAGCGGTAATAAATAGCATACAAACAAAGAAGTCAATGGCAGACAGTAGAACTACTTCCCATTAATATCTACATAAAACCACGTGGTGTTATCACTGACACCAAATTGTATGCTGCTTCCTTCACACAGTGAAAATCTTTTTGAACTCATGATTCGCCACTTAAATAAAAGTTCCGGGCGACGCTAGCTTAATCTCGACTGTAACGGTGCCGCAAGAAAGAAAAAGTAACAGACATATGTAGGTATAGTATAGAGATAGAAACGTAGAACCTATATTCGAGGGCATTCCCAAAGTAGATCGACGCACACGGGAAAGGAAAGTCTTGAGAGGAGGAAAAACACGAAACAAAGCGTCAGCAGCAAAAGCCAGAAGATGGAAGGCAGCGAAGTGGGCACAAAAGAAAGGTCCTGTGAACCTGCCGCTCCCACAACATGTAATAAGATAGCGCTGTGCCGCTATGCACAGACTCATCAAGCTAAGTTAAGGAAGATTCACGTCATGCAACTGAGGGCCCTAGAACAATAGGGGCGTAAGCGATAGGTTTTACAAAAGTAGTTTTTTTTGCACTATTGGATAGTACAGATTGGGACCTGACGCTCTGTGAAGTCAGAAAGGTAAAAATCGTAGTAGAAATGGTCGAGAATCGAATGTAAAGTTGATTATTCAGTACGTACCTTATTACACCCGTGCATTGTCTTTAAAGTGACTCTCCTGTGTATTTTAAGAAAGTGTCACTTACGTCCCTAGCTATTGTTCTAAGGCCCTCAATGCTCTCACGATAATCTAGAACAATAAACAAGGCAACAGCATGATAATGGATACAGTTATCTCGTGTGCAAGTAAAAATGCGGTTCCAACTACGGTAATATACTAAAAAGAACATTATGCACTTGAAATGCTAATCTGAAAATGATTGGTCCATGAAAAAAGAACGCAATCTACAACAAAGCTGACCCTTTCCCCCACAGCGCGGTCTATGCACAACATTTCAAATTGTACGATTCCTACGATAAGGTTGATTAATTGATGAGAGAAAGAGCTAAAATTACGATGGCTATATAACCTACACAAAGACTCCAAAATGACGATAAAACAAAATCTTGACAAAGTTCAGAGAAGTTTGCACCTGTGCGTTTGTGAAAAAATATAGAAGTTGACACAGCGAACACTTCATTGAATGGCGTATGTTTTTCACTCACAACGATATAATTTTGAACAAAAAAAAAAAAACTTCACTGAGACTAGCACATCTATAAAGCGACTGCACCATTGCATACAAAACTACGGCAAAAGGTTCCATTGAAAACTAAAGGAGAGTTTGCATAAAATTCAGACCGGCTGCAAAAAAAAAAAAACATAATATTATTGAGAAAAAAGCATTGTCTGTAATATCAAAGGGTAGTTTCATTCAGTGTGCTTGGATCAATTTCCCTTAACTCAATACGGACTTCCAAGAAGTCCTAATAAAACAAAGTCGAACCCAACTGTCCTGAACTCAAGTAGTGAGGTAGAAGATAATTATGAAACACAAGATACGAGTGATTTGTACGGGTGTACTTCGTGTCGGACAAAAAAGCAAAATAAAATTATTCCAAGTGTCGTTTGGTTTGCTTTCATGCGTCGTGCCTTTCAATAAATCAAAGCGATAAATATCATGCACTTTCGTGTCGGACAAAAAAAAAACAAAATAAAATTATTCCAAGTGCCGTGTGGTTTGCTTTCATGCGTCGTGCCTTTCAACAAATCAAAGCGATAAATATCATGCACTAGTCTGTCCATCTGGCCATGGGTTCTCAGATAATGAAAGACCTACCGAAAAGCAACATTGGCTTTGTGGCGTTTGCAAGGCCCCACTACCAATAATGCAAGGAAAATGTGGCGTACAGTGCGAGTGGCTGGTCTGCGCTGTCTGGACACATTTCCTCAAGGCATTGTTGAAATGATAGGCAGACATCAGGAAAGCGTAATATGGATTTGCAGTGGTCGCTCACAAGTTCCTGTGAAAAGATAAAAACGCTCAGCCTTTGATGCAAAGACATCTGAAAGTGAAAGCCCAAAAGGTGAAGAAGAAGGATCAACTCAAGTACATGCGGGAAACTGTAGTCATGAACCGGCACGCAACACTGCGAAGAAAAGGGGCGGTTCTGGAGAAGACTAGCAAACCCCAGACGAGAGAAAGCCAAGAATCTACAAGCATTATGCAAACAGACTCATAGAAATATATGATTTCACCTGAAGAAGTGCACTAGATCCATGATATATGGCAGATACGTTTGCCGCGTAACGAAGGCAAGCAATCTCTTCAATCCTTGGTTATGCCAAAAATCGTTCAAGAATGACTCATGTTTTCAAACCACATGTCTAGAAAGACACTTGAAGGGCACCATTTAAGCGGGCCCAACTTATCATCAAATGCACGCACATGTCGAAACGAGAGTATATGAGAGGGGGGAGAAGGAGGGTGACACCGTAGCAAAGCCCAAATCGTATACAAGAAAACAAGCACAGAGAAAACAATCATCAATACGATAGAGACGTAGTCCAGGCTCTACAGGGGTGTCTCTTTCACGCCTTTACCATTTTCCTATCCCTATTTCTAAAAAGTCGGGTAGAACTTTCGCAACTGGTGCATTTTTGAAAGGGGCATGGGGGGCCAAAATTATCAATTGTGGACCGATTGTTCTGCAACTGGCTCAGAATATGTATTTTCAAAAAAGAAACACATTTCCTTCCCAAAACTTTTTATTTAGGCCATAGTTTTTGAGATAATGGGATTTATATATAGATATACATGTATAATTTGGAAATTTTAAATTAATAGAACTCAATGAGTTTTCATGCTAGAGTAAAAACAATGACAGTTTCGGAATCCTTGAAACATTCCTACCAAAACTATTGAGCTGGATTCTCCATTTTGATCTCATAATATTCTTCTATCACAGCTGGATCCTCCGTTTTATATTCCGTTGCAATGCTAACTAAAATATAGGAAAACAAACAGTACAGGGATTCGGTTTTGAGCTGTGATAAAAAAATATTTTGAGGCAAAAATGGAACATCTGGCTCTACAGTTTTGCTAGGAATGTTTCAAGGGTTCCGAAACTGCCATTGTTTTTATTATAGCACGAAAACTCATTCAGTTCTAGTCGTTTGAAATTTCCAAATTCTACATATATATTTATATATAAACCCTATTATCTCAAAAACTGAGGCCTAAATAAAAAAAACTTTGTGGGAAAAAATGTATTTCTTTTTCAAAAATACATATTCTGAACAGTTTCAGAACAAGCTGTCCACAATTGGTAATTTTGCCCCCCCCCCCAAAAAAAAATATATATATATATACCACTTACACAAGTTCTACTCGACTTTTTTCCAATGTCCCCACCATATGAAATAGGAGAATACTTGATAGAGCCGTGAAAGAGAAATGTACATAGACCCCCACCCCCACCCCCCTAGAGCCTGGACTAAATGGGATATTGTTACAAATGGCCGTTGTATGAGTGCCTACAAACAAGCTTTGAGGAGATATTTGCAAAATATATATGTAGAATTTCTTACAAACTGTGTACTAATTGATCCTATCCATGAAGAATTATACGGAAAAAGCGAAGCATAGTGGGCCAACAGCAATTTGGAATCCACCAAGAGTAGAAAATCCCACAAAAATGTGGAGACAGGACGTTAGAATACACCATCAACTCAACAATAAAAGAGCTATGCTAACGCAGTAAAACCGAATAAGTACGAAGAACGTAAACCGCAGAAGTACGAAGAACTTAAACGGAATGAAGACGAAAAACTTGATAAAATCTACGTGATAAACATACGAAGCTTCTGTATAAGAAATTGCAGGTGACAAATTGTATTGCAGGATATAATTAATAAGGCAAGTTCAAAACTGCTTGCCGTCACTGAAACTCACGTAGATGATGCAGTCAATGATGAAGTCTATATACAAAACTATGCACTAGACAGATGCAACTTCCAAGATAGGAAGTATAGTGGCAGTGTTGCATTGTTATGCGTAAGGGAGCACCTTGGTTCCCACACAAAACACATATTTCTCTAATGGGTGAACTATTGTTATTATAGATAAACTTAAATTTATGTGTGTGGTGTGCTATCGACCGACGAAATGTACTAGCGGAAAAGTTCCAGAAATGTTGTAAGTATAACCTAAACACATTGCGAAGAACTTCAGAGCAAGTACAAATTATAGATATAATTGATTTCAATTTCCTCTTCTTAAAATAGCTTACGCCAGATTTGCCAGATGAATAGGTAGCTTTGTATATCTGGAACATCATCCACCACTGGAGATGAAAATGATCAAATCCTCTCTTTAGTGCAAGTAATGGATGACTTTTCACTGATCCAAGTAATTTCTTCAATGAGGAATAAATATATTCTTAATCTTCACTTCGTTGATACAGCACAATTGATTAACAATATCGACATCCGAGACACATTATCACTGATCAAAAACGGGCGGATTCTTGCCAGACACCCAGACTGTATTGGTCGCACTCGTGAAGTCCGAATTTCGAACAAAAATTATGGTGATGTAATAGCCGCAGAGTATTCTAATAGCTTCACTGTCCAATGTGGGAGTTTGTTCAACAGAATGCTCCGTCACTGTTGAAACGCCACCGGTATTGAAACAGTGAAGTTTATAACAACTTACAGCAGGCATACTTACTGAAAGTGCAAGACAAACCACCTGTGAGTGGCTACGTGTAATGTGGAGATAACTCGCCACTACCCCTTCCGCTGGTGACGCAACGGAGCGTCATCTCTGCACAAGATGGGCGGCTTGAATAACACCACTTGGACCTCGCCCGAAAAATCTTCCGAGTACTCATGTTTGGTAGATAAAATTATTCGAGCGATACAAAGCTATCGAAATGATGCAACGACAGAAAGTCCATCCACACATAACAAATAAAAGTGCTTAACAAAATAACTACAAACACATTTTAAAACTGTGTAACAGAGTTGCAAAAAATTGCAAAAACTAAGTAGCTAGTGCAAACTTTAGAACTATAGGCAATATTATTTAAGAGAATAAGCCGTGCAGGAACGAAACCACAATTAACTAGAACGCATCGGTGGCGTAAGACCATCACCCGCGGTAGGGGTAAATTCAACGAAATCATTTTTTATGAACAAGGCTAGGGCACAGCAGCATTCCATTAGATACTTGCTCTTCAATAATAACATATGAAAAAAATAGAACGCCCCGTTCTCCATACGATCTGACGCGGTGGAGGCAAATTCACCGCGGTGGAGAAAATTCAACGCCGTCATTTTTTATGGCCAGCTAGGTCTAGTTTTTCTGGCATGGGTCACGTCTAGGTCAACCCACCGAACTTCCTATAAGAATTATGAAGATTGCTCAACTCCTTCGACCACTTATTGGGTGGACAGACATATATATATATATATATATGCACAAATATATATACTTCAATCTTCAACGAAAACGTTATCACCTCTCTCACTTTATTCGCGGGTGATAAAAATGTATTCACCAAACGCTTGTGAAATACCAAAGACTGTCTCAGACGCAGAACTCAGAGGGTACCGGTATTAAAAAATATAATTTCCTGAATTCTTCAATGATCAACAACTTCCAAAGGATATAATAGCATTTAAAAGCAGAGGCAGTGTAACACAAAGGTAACAGAGTCACCATCCTCCAAACAGCATATCATTCACTGAACACAGATATAGCAGCGGGGAAAACTGGAGAGTTCTTTAATAAAGAATTCCGTCTACTCCCTTTCAGGAAGTTAATCAAATCTTCCAAAGGATCCTCCTCACCAAACTGATGAAGCAAAGGAAGGCTAGACACCGAAGCCTTTTATCTTGATTGAGTTTTTGTCGTTCAGCCCAAGAACTTCAATATGACGTGTTTGCTTAAGAAATCTAGGCCTGGAGCTCAGCGATGCATTTTATAACCCTTTTAACTATGCTGGAAAATTAAATTCTATCACTATCAATACTCATCTAGTTATTGTATTATGGCCATTGATTGTCTATAATTCATTTATTTTGAGAGTATCGACATATGAAGCAGGGATAACTGCGGCACAGACATGCAGACAGGCAACGGATGGTCCAACTAGGCTAACAAGTTAAGTCAACATCGGGCAGAATGACGTAAAAGTTATGACCACCATATGAAAGGAACGGTACGAAACACAGCAGTGTTATACTGTTATGCCTGATATGGCCGTAAAAATCAACGGAACTTCTCTACCAAAGCAGGGCCGACGACACTACAGGCATCAAAATTGGCCAGACATATGTATTTCCAAATACAAAGTTCGCTAAAGACAAAGACGACATTCCCTGGAAGCACTATTCCCATTATGTTCCACTTTAGCAAAGGCAATCGAAAGAGTTCACCTAGTAACTTCCATATTCGAGTTGAAATTTTGTAGGAAGATACAATTTCTAATGTTCGAAACTAAAGGCGCAGGGTTATAATAAATTAACTTCAAGGTTGTAGCTTTTTATTTTAAGCTACCTTAGATAAGAACGATGAGACACATAGTATTAAGAGCAACATGGAACCCATTCACGAGGATGTCCCAAGATTGGCTCAAAGCGCATGGGAACGAGTAAGGACAGAAGAAAGTATCATTAGTTGGCTACGAAAGAAAGATGTACCGAAGGCCAAATTACGGCTAAGGTAACGCATGAGGACATACTGGGAAAACGTCTTTCTAAGCAACCCTGACGGAATTTTTGGCTAATTCAACATTTGATATACAATTTTCGCTCGTGGAGCGGCCCATTATGCTGTGTGATATGAGATGGGCAATCCTAGCTAACCTAATCCAATAACCCACCGTTTATCTCATGACAGGATCAACATTAAGGCAAATATAATGGAATAAAGAACACGCACGGTGCCGGTACTCTAAATAAACAATATAACATGAGGAAGCAATGATGAGGGATTATCGGACGCTCGAACGAACCTGAAAGAGAAGATATAAGCAGCATAAAAGAGAATCAGCATTAGTATGGGCGAGGAAAGACAGCAATAAAGAAGTTGAGGCTTCGATACCTCAGCTAGAGAGCTAGTACAAAGGAAACCTATGGAACGCCCCGAAGGGTGAAACTCCTTACACCAAAGACTATATAAATCAAACAAACGGAACACCGCCGTGTACGGTTATAGCATATCGTGAGAGGGGAACATCTACATCAGTTTCCAATAGGAGGTGAAGACATTCCAGTTGTTCTAGAAATTTAACTCCCAGAAATTATATCCTAATTCACATTCGCAGCGAATTCACCGTCGTGTCAGAAGCAAAAAAAAAATAATAATAATAATAAGAAGAGCACCTAGCGTACGAGCTATTTTCCCAGATAATAGTTCTTCAGAATTCATAAGTTCAGGTATACAGGTTGACTGTTAAGGGACCCGAAAACACCGTGTGCAGGGAGCCCAATGTCTGCCCGTAAATGATAGATAAATGTAATAAAATCTGATGCTTCAAGTAATGATTGTGAAGATTTTCTGTGCAAGGACCAGACAGCAGTAAGCTAAGATTACCCTAAGACAAACAAAAAAAAAAAGATCGTGGGAATCCACAAATGATAGTGCAAGGCATTCTCCGATGTAAAAATAAAACAAAAGTTCGAATTAACATTAGATGTGCAGTATACATCTGCTTTACAAAATTAAAGCGCGTAGAGAAGGCGAGCAAAAAGCTTGCGCGCCCTTCAGTCGCAACTTTGCAATTAGAGTAGCAAAAACTTGGCGAGCATAGCGAAGTAATTCGATCAATACCGAGTTAGCGACGGAAACTTTTCCGTATTTTGCGAAGCTCTTGAGGCCCTCGAAGCCCCAAATAATGATGTTTTCAGGAGAGCATTTCTCTGGGACTTTCAATAAACCAATGCAAATTGCGAAAGGTGGACTCCCGAACTAGTCCATGTGGTATTGAATGGCAAGGAACAGCACAATATTGAGGGCAACCCGGCCGCCGGCAGTCAATGGCACAGAAATGTCGCCAAGTAAAAAGTTCCTAGAAAGCAATACTGTGTATAGATCGTCTTCGGCCATTTTTCAGAACTAAGGACTAGAAGAACATCTCCATGTTTCCTACGTGTTAAGTGGTACCGTGACGAAGATAAATCGGAAGTGAATGTTTATTATCATAATTTTTTTTGCGTATGGCACGGAATCTGAAAATAAATGGAATCATCTTTTTCCCATTCCCTCTTCAAACTAAAGAAAACGATTTGGTGAACCAGGTTTTATAACTTAGAATTTTCCACCAAAAATTGCCACTAGTAGCCAAGAAGATACATAAGAACGTTCACTGATCACAATACAGCGTTACACAAGTTGAACACATTTCGAGTATGGAAAGCCTGGAGATACTGCAAAAAATCTTGATGAAACAAGCACGAATGTCAATAATATAACTTAGCAACATGATTTAAGAATCGAACACGATAAAAAGCTAAATTGTGTTAAGAACCATATAACATAGAAAGCGGGTCCCTAAAGACCTGATGAGAGGAAAACAAGTCTGGCAAGGTTGTAAGAATGGCGTCGAGTAAGAGGAGAAAGGCCCTTAAGAGAAACAAAAAGGCGTAAGAATAACAAGTCTCTCGGGTGTCAAAGACGTGCTCAGAGCCGAGACCATCATCACCTTACAACGATGAGGTTGAAAGAGGAAAAAGCGCCGCTTTTCTGCCTTTATAATTTACTGAAGAGCTTCAAAGGGCAATCTCCCTTCGCAGTAATGTGAGTGACACTTGCAAGAAATGCAATTTATGCGAGCAAATTAAGAATCAAAGAGGCAGCGTTTATTGAATGAAGGAGCCTCCAATACTTCGTTTTTCAAAGAGGAAAAACTCGATTATTGGCACCCAATGCATCCCTTCAACATCCGCGTCCCTTGCAGCAGCACGCCAAACTTACAGCGATTACAGAAAAAATCTCTTTCCTCGGTACGTAATATTAACGTGCACTAATGGGCCTAGCTTCCCTTACACTTGTAGAACGGTGCTTTACAAACCAAAGCCTCATGTAATTTTTTCAGACATACATGATTAATTTCCAGCATTAGAGCCAAAAGGTTAGACCATAATCTTACAGAGTGCACATTTAAATTAAGAGTTCAATGCAAAGAACAACGGCCGTTTTATCTCCCTGCAGGTATTCAAAGGCCAGACTCTCCATGATCCTACATTTGAGCGAATAGTACTGAATTAGAAAAAGAAATAGGCAGTTGAACAGATAACACAGTTGTTGTCACTTACGAGCACTGTGGTGATAACTACCTGTTGGGTTTCCCCGTTGGTAACAATAAGCCCACATTACTACTGGATAGGGTTACCATTTGGTAACAGTTCACTTGCTTCGTTTCGGAGCTGTTCAGCGTTGCTCGTACCAGCCTGCGTCGCTTGCCACACGTAGTTGTAGAACAGTTTAGTGAAAATTGGCTTTTGCTCCGACTCGAGGGCAGGCAGCGCAGGTCGGGACCCGCACGCCTCACTTCGGCACCATAATGTCAGGGCCACGCAATACAATCGCACGTACAACTTGATACGAGAACGTGCAGCTTGCACGTCATCCCAATGTGTACTAATATTCGATAGCGTAGATGCAGTAGCATAAACGACGCATGAGGCACACATCCTCGCATCAAGTTTAGCGTACGAATGCATAGTGTGGCTCCGGCTTAGCGCCACCAAGCACTCACTAGTTCGAAGATCATCGAGATACCTATCAAAGAAGTGCACGTGAAATTGGCACAGTAATATTAACCGCAGATATCAACCTCTCGATACAAGACTCGTGTGTTTCACAAAAGAAACATTCGTCCCGCAAGTTGAAAACCTCAGTAGCCACAGAGTACTCAGCTTAAGCACAACTCTGTTTTTGGAAAAAACAAAAGGTGAAGGATGAGTGGTACGTCAAGAGAAAATGGAAACCTAGCACTGACGAACATCTCGCAAGTCGGGGAACAGATGAAAATTGTTACTTAATAGTGCGCTAGAAGTAGGAAAAGGAGGGAACAACCTGAGACTGAGACCATATAATTCGATACGGTATCGACGTGGCCCATACACAACTTCACGCATTTACTGTGACACTGAGCAGCTGGGGGGGGGGGCGCAACACTTAATTCCACTCAGTAGTGTACTAGTATAATAAAAAGGTATTATAAACATGGTTTCCAGGACTTTGGTCTGTCACGTAAAATGTCCTTTTACAAAAGGAAATAACGGAAGGCGACTTGGGGTTCCCGGGCCCCGAAAATAATTTAATAGTACACCTTCTATTGCTACTGTAAACATGCTGCGTTCACGTGCAAATACAGTCTACAAGAAACAAACGAACTTTTTACTACTAGAATTATAGCCCACTCGACAAATGCCCTCTTCGTAATGGTAGACGTAAGAAAAATTCCAACACCGATGCCAAGTAATGGACGGCGAGAGGTACTGCTATTCACTGTGTTGTAACTGGGACTTGAAAATCGAGATGCGGTAATGAACGCGGTTAATAAGCAGGAAACCAAATTTGTTAAAAAACTAAATAACTACCCAATTTACAAGTAGTCCCACAGTACTTCTAGAATTCCCGTTAAGTAATTAACACAACAACGTAGATACGGCACGATACAGAGAACATAAACAAGGCTAAGAAATGAAGCGAAAAATGAGGGTTAAAGCTTCAGTTTTAGTGGTACTCATGGTTCATTCATGTTTCCTCTGTATATCTAATTCAAATACAACTAAAATGAAAATGAATGAGAAGCAATACTCGAACACTTGATAATGGCCAATGCAGGTTCATTTCTTGTGAGCTCTAAGCGGAAGATTCGCAATGTCATAAACCACTACCATAAATGATTAATTTTTGGACGCATTCGATCAGTGCTTGTTGATACCGTCGACTAACAGTTTCGTAAGAAGCACAACTTTACAGGATCTTTTTTCGCTAGTGAATACAAAGACTCCGAAAATCACGGAGCAATATAGTTTCCAGAGCACGAAGGCGACGTTAACTCGGTTGTAAGGTTTCCTCTTTTTCAGTAGTGGAACTTTCAGCTCTAGCTACTCGAAGTCCCGTTGCGCTATAAGTTCTTGAAAAACCTGTAAAATCGTTATTCCTCTTTGAAAAGCATTTCGAAAACGTTAGTACACGACATCAAGAGAGGGGAAAAGTGCGCGGCAGATAGTCTGCGTCGGGACGTTTTTAATGCTCGGAGCTTGGTTGACAACCAACACTGGCCGAGAGCATTAGACTGCGCAGTGTTTTAAACTCGAAAGATCAATTGACCGCAACTGTAATGGGCTGAGAGCATAAGACTGAGCACTACGTTGAACTATAACAATCAAATAGGACCTAACGGCAAAAGTAATGGGCTAAGAGCATTAAACTGAGCATTATGTTAAATTCGAATGATCAATTGATGGCAAAAGTAATGGGCTGAAGGCATTAGACAGTGCATTTATAAAACCAAACAAGCAATTGTCTGCAAAAGTAAGGGGTTCAGGGCACTAGACTATGCACTACTAAAATCCAAGGAGCTTCAATAGAGAAGGAGGGAGCCTTGTGGCCCAGTTACAGACTTGCCAGCGAGTCAACCAGATCTCTTATAGCTGTGAGACCTTCATTGGTGGAAAAGACGGGGGAGCACTGAGTTTCACTGGGGAGCAGCAGACGAACCGAGTTACTGATATGCGATTGGTGCTTACGCGACTGGCTGCAGCCATAAGAGACTTTTACTGATATGCGATTGGTGCATACGACAACTGGCTGACAGCCATAAGAGACNTCGATGAGCTTCAGGGCAACGCGATATTCAAGAACTTTTTGGACATTTTAGCAATAAGGAGAAACTTTTCGTAAAGCTTTTGCAATCATGACGACATCAAGAGAGGGGAAAAGTGCGCGGCAGATAGTCTGCGTCGGTACGTTTTTAATGCTCGGAGCTCGCTTGACAACCAATACGGGCCGAGAGCATTAGACTGCGCACTGTTTTAAACTCGAAAGATCAATTGACCGCAACTGTAATGGGCTGAGAGCATAAGACTGAGCACTACGCTGATCTATAACAATCAAATAGGGCCTAACTGCAAAAGTAATGGGCTAAGAGCGTTAGACTGAGTACTATGTTGAATTCGAACGATAAAATGACTTTAAAAATGAGTTGAGAGCATTAAACTGAGCATTATGTTAAATTCGAATGATCAGTTGACGGCAAAAGTAATGGGCTGAAGGCATTAGACAGTGCATTTATAAAACCAAACAAGCAATTGTCTGCAAAAGTAATGGGTTCAGGGCACTAGACTATGCACTACTAAAATCAAGTGACCAACTGACAGCGGGAGTAATAGCCTAGGGTGAGCGTATTAGACAGCTAACGAATAAATTCGCACGATCAAATAACTGCAGTAATAATTTTCAAAGGACTCGCAAATGCGGACGAACAGAGCTGCTAAACACAGAGGTATAGGAACTGCACTGCGTCCATAAAGTACAATATGCAAAACACATTTTTTTTAGTCGCAGCCATAGACCGCAACAGTACTTTACTCTTAGGTCCAAGTGGCCTCTGACGCTGGAGGCCAATATAGGAAAAATGGGATTTTTTTCAAGAGCTATTATGAACATGCCCAGACACGGCCATGGGGGCAAGCGCCCAAGTGCGTCCCCGCTGTAGCCAAGATACCTTCTCCGCAAGAAAAATGTTTGGTACCTTGGAATTTTTTATGCAGTACTACATAGGGGAAAAGAATAGCTCTTGAGAAAATCTCATTTTTCCGTTGCCGACTTTGGGCCGCCAGCATCAGACCTAAGAGTCAAGTACTGTTGCGGTCTATGTCGCAGCATTTAAAAGTATTGCTAGGCAGCACCAGAAAATTTGCGCTAAGTCTTGTAGCAAAGTAAGAGTCGGCTTGAAATACAGCTAATCCTTGGCAACGTTCACATTAATCATCAATTTTCGTAATAATTCAACTGCATTAAAGCGTAGCCGAACGATCCTTTGGGGCAGCAACGGGCGAGAGACAAGGAAACGTCTGTAAGCAAGACAGTGCGGAATAATGTGAAGAATCTCCCACCTGGTCGATTGCCTCACTTAGTTCGGTTCGACGTTAAGATACAGCAATGATATTTTTTGTTCTTCAGCCAAAGTTGTCACTTCAGTGGGTGCTTTATACCCGACCTGTGTTGCACGAAATTCACAGCCGGGATTCGTGGTTGGCAGTGTATATTTGGGCGTCTTCAAGTCAGGATTGGTAGGCTCTTTTAAGCGGTTCTTTTTAACAGCGCCTCAGTTGTCCTAGGGTTACTTAACGCTCTTATACGGGTCTTTATTGCCCGTTTCGGTACGTATGGACGTCTAGTTTCAATAATAATATTAATACTAATAATAATAATTTTTTTAAATGTATAATAATAAAATTGAGACGCTAATATAAATTCTGTGCTTGTTGCTTCTTCGATAACGGCACAAGCTGGGCACACATACGCACCTGTCAGTTGCTTACCATTTCCCAATAAGTTCACAGCATAAACTCAAAATGCGGTAGAAAAAACTTCATCTGGGAATCTTACTTATCTCGTTAAAACCTGCGCGCGGTACCGCCATAGGGAAATTATAAGCGTCACTGCAAAATTTCAGGTAGCAATTTTGTAAACCTAGCAAACGTAAAATTGGGCAAACACGGACGATCAAATTATTAATTGGCTGTTTTTAATGCCAAAACTACTGAGCAAACTTTCAGGCGCTCCTCAAATGACAAAGTTATAGAGGCAAAGGAGAAGTTTAGCCTTGATGTGTCTATTCATATTTTTGTCAATTTCTCTCTAAAAGAGCGACGGCGTTTCGAGCAGCAAGGATATATAGAAAGACTAAATAAATGAAGCGACGAGCGATGCAGCCAAGAAAGTCCATAGAAACCCTAAAGATAGTTTTGGCAGGCTTACTACTCACAAATAGAATTCGCAATACAAATTTTGAAGATATTTCAAATTACAGTACATACTAATATATCTGCATAACCGCTAGAGAAAGTTGTGAAACTTTTATGAAAACACGTAATAATCATACTAGAACAATTACATCCCGTAATCTTCATATTACTCTCTGAATGCGATATTAGTAATCGGATGTAATAAATGCGTTGGTATTCTGTTAACAAAAGACGCCGTTCAAAAATAGTCGAACTATTCTCTACATCAACACGCACGTTTGGGAGATTGGGAATGGATCGTCTCATTTCATAATTTTGTTGGCGAATGAGTGAGATTTGAGGGTGATTATGTATGAGTGATCGGAAGAATGCAAGCAGCGTATAGTTGTGCACTAGACACATCTTCAAATTGCAACATTTGTAAGAGATAGTACATTTCACTACAATTTATTAACGGTATATTATTTCTATCTCGTTTAACGCGGAGTCAAAGACTACTATTATATTTTGGATAATAGTAGTCCTTGCACGGAGTATTCGCCTTAGAATTTCATTATCACTTCTAACTTACGAAAGTAAGAACAAGAGGCTACCACAGATGATAACAATTTGAACTAACAACCAGATAATGAATAATAAATTGGTTTCAACAAATCTCTATGACTGTACCAACTTCGAAGTCAAATGTCACGAAAAGTAAACATTTATACAAAAATGGTAGTGATTTTTGAATTAGGAGTTGTTGATCTATAAAGAAACATATTTCATTTGTATCAAATTTACTGGGCGGAAGGGTAAATATTTACCAAAAATCGTGCTTTGCGTTGCATCAAGACCATAGAAAACTAGAATGCCTCGTGGCGTTCTACTTTTCATCGCCTTGATTTTTTAAAGACAGTTAATCCTAGTTTTTTGGCATGGGTCACATCAAGGACAGGCCACCAGACTCCTTGCAAACAAATTATGAACACACACTGGCCTCCCAACTCCTCGGCAACCCCCCCCCCCCCAACACCACACATTAGCCGTTCTGCACATGTGTAGCCTCTCAGACGTTTCAGAACCTCCAAGGAAAATATTTTTCCAAGAATTACGAAGCAGTTCGGTTCTGATCTAAAGCTTCGGTTCTGATCTGAGGCAGTAAGCACTGTCAGGTTCAAAAGTTTGTTTTCGATTTCTTTCAGACATTTTGTTTCTGATCTAACGCGTCGTTTCCGTGACAGTGTGCGACAAGATTTAGGCAACTGAACGGCCAAGAGAGCATCAAACGTCAAATTAGTATCAGACTGACACCCAAGATTACCAGGTCATACAGAAGAAGTGACACACCATCCACTATAAATACGAGGAAGCAGGCCTCAATGTATGCGACCACATAAAACACCATGAATCATTCACCTCCAAACCACGCTCAACATATTTTGAAACCTCTAAGATTCTCGCACACAGCCCACAAAGTAATATCATCAGCGTAAACAACAAGTTAATTATGAACAATATCAAACGAGTCCGATGTGGATGCAATGAATAATAAAGGGTCCAAAACAATACCCAGAGTGACACCTGACACTACACCAAAATTCACTACTCTTCCCCTCGACAACCATACATCGGCGTCTACCAGAGAAGAACTGACTAACAACTGCGAAATTCCAAACACCAACACCCATCAATCTAAGCTTATGAATCAAGCCTGAGGGATTTACGCGATCAAAAAAAGCGCTGAAGTGAAGCTGGACCAACTTAGCCTCACGACCTCTATCAAGTGCTAACTGCAACACAAGAGAAATACGACGCAGTTCATCACAACTGCCAAAGCCTTTTCGAAACCCATACTACATCAGAGGTAGTACACCCTGTTTCTGAAAAAAAAAACAAATCGATGCATCCAACCTTTCAAAAACTTTGTACAAAACATATGTGATCAAGAGGGGTCTATAATCAGAAGTCCGAAATGAGACACAACCCTTTGGAACAGGCGTTACATGAGCCACACGCCAGCATTCCGAAAATGAGCTAAGCCGCAACATTCGATGAAACACAGAAGGGTCAGTATTCTCACAGGGATCCTGGTTTAGAAGAAGGCTGTACACTTTAGAAGACCCGAAAGCAAAACTGGAGAACCTCAGTTCAGGGTCTCACGCCAAAGGAATGTGCACTCGGTCCCGGCTCTGTCTCTATTCAAAGTAGCGCAACAAAAGGTCTACTTGGCAGCAGAGTCCACAACAAGGTCTCCGCCAGCACCAATTAAGGGGGGATAGAAGAGCTCGCACCAATCACAACGCTCTTCAGTATAGACTACTACTTATGAGCGCTAACAGACGAAGCCTGTAACTCCCTGGACCTCAGATTATGCTCCCTCTCAGCTTTTGCATAAGTAGCCTAATCCTGACGCAGCAGTTCTCTGATACGCTGAACGTCCACATCAGATTGGCTAGTGCGCCAACATGAATATATCTCCTGCTTCAACAGATGCGTCCTCCGATGGGCGTCATCAAACCAGGCTACATCGCCTGTCCTCACCGTAATGAAGCGGGAAGGCACATAGGTACGCCCTACGCCAGGGAAAAGCCAATCCAAAACAAACCCAAGATTAAAAGACTTTCTTCTAACACACCAAAGTAGCGCATGGAAAGCATCAAAAACGGCATTCCAATACAGTCTGGGCTTCAAAAATACCGCACACGTGACAGTGACTATCCCCAGGGACTCGCTGATGAGCTTGCAGCGTTGTAGAGAGGGCACCATGGTTCGACAAACCAGTGGGAGACGACACTGACACTCCAACCAAATCAGGAACAACAGTCAATAGGTCATGAACACATATTAAATGGGTGCGACCCTCAACTAACTGCTCACAACCAGAAGCAGTCATAACATCGAAGGCTGCGTGACCATGACAATCGGTCCTTCTAGAGCAAAACCATTCCACATGGTAACAATTGAAACCACCCGTAAAGACAAAAGCAGAACGTTTATCCTATGACTGAATCCGAGTCATTGGATATAAAAGACAATCGAAAACCCTATCATCAGCACACTGCCTACGACTAAACTATGTCATCCTGTTTTGAGAAGAGCTAAACTACAGCAAGACCTTGATCTCCTCATGGATTGGAGCACTACGTGGCAGACGAGTTTCAATGTCGACAAATGTTCAGCAAAGCACGTAGGGCTGGAGAATCCTCCAACCCAATTGAAAATGAACGGGACAGAGTAGACTGCTGTTACCCCATAACGTGACTTGGGAATAACTGTTACTAACAACCTACAACACAGCCAGCAAATTGACAAGCAGAGTATTAGGATTCATCACCAGGAATTTCGAATATAAATCAAAGGACATCATCATTCCCTTGTAAAAGGCGTTAGTGCGGCCACCATTAGAATTTGCTATTCAATTCTGGTCGCCACATCTGTGTAAAGATATCGATAAGATGGAAAGAGTCCAACGCAGAGAAACGAAGTTGATACCTCTGCTGCGATACAAGCCATACGAATGTCACCTAAAAAAACTGGGCCTGATGTCTCTCGAGCAAAAACGACTCAGGGAGCAACTAATAGAAACATTCAAGTGTTTGAATGGCTTCAACGACGTACCTACAACGGGACTTTTTGAGAGAGACGTTAATGATCGCCTGCGAAATAACGGACAAAAATTCAACATAGAGTTAAAACAACGACCATATGTCAGCAGTTCTTTCTGTATTTCATAGTGAACATTTGAAATAGATTCCCTTCCGACGTTGTCGGTGCGGAGAGTCAACACGTTTAAAAATATTTTGACAAACGTTGGGAGAGACATCCTCCACAGCTAAAATCTCCTCCTCCAGGAGTCGCAAACTCTTTACGGCCAAAGCTACCGAGGCCACCTTAATCCATTTTCTCTTTTCCGCTCCGACTACAGAGATAGACGCCTCTTAGCTTCGTATATTAGCGGCTATTGATCATGCTCACGTCCTTGCATGATCGTCTCTTTGACTGAGATTCCTCCGATCCCCCTTATTTTTCTTCTTTCTTTGTAAGTTCTCTATTTTCTTCTGCCATAATGGCAATAGCTCATTGAGCGCCGGGGCGTATGTGCCGGTGTCACTTTGAGAATCGGCCAGTTTGTTCTCTACTGTCGCCTATCTAATCTAATATACTGAAAACAAATATAAGGTGCTAAATGAACAATAGACTCGCAGTACATCAGCTCACAGCATGGGCACTCATATTCTCACTGGCTGGACAGAACACCGTTACGAACTTAAGCAGCCAGACCCTAAATTCACGGTAGGAGTCTCGCAACCGTGATTTTGGCTCTTCAAAATTCAGGATCAGCTGGGAAACATGACGGTGGCTAAAAACAAGCGTCTCCGAATATATGTAGTACTAAATCCTAATTAGTAGAGGCTACAGATAGCTCAGTTATATTACCGTAGAGATCACGAATAGAAGCACATAACATGCATCAAGAACGAACACTAGAACCACGAGGACGAAGGTTAGCCTCTACATTCAAATAGCAAACTATCAGGCACGTAAAAAAAAGAGAAGAAATAAAAGCACCACGAGAGAGAGGACGGCAACAATCATCAGAAACACAAAACAACCCGACGGTCACGATAGCTACGAAAGCTGCCACCTATTGACGTGCCCCATACCCCGCCATTAACGGTGCTGGTTTTGGCCGAAAGGAAGAAAAGAAAAAGCGGAGAAAAAATACCAGGTGTTACTCCCTAGTGGCAGAGAAAGGAGCGGACTGCGGAATGCTGAGTACCCAGCTATGGCACCAGTCTGTTCATCTCCTCTCAGGGATGCCGTTGGACCAAAGGGTCTCATCCGCCTTTAGAGCTATATTCATAATCTTTTATTTATGATATTCTTTGCATAGATGCGTAAGTCAACTCAGTACTTCCTAAACACTGAATACTTCTTTTTAATCATTACATCTCGCATAAATAGTACGGGCAATCGGTATTTTCTAATTATATATATGTATATTAAATCATGAAAAGTCACTGTGGCTCGCTACTTTTCACTTTAGATTTAATCTTTACTAATGGGAACCATTCAAGATATGCAGAAAACACATGAGTGTACAATTGGCTCATTACAAGGTCAGTACTCGAGTTACTGTAAACATGAGTAAAACTTGCTTGCCGCATTTTTCTGAGAAAGCTCTTCTTGCAACTCGGAAAATTGATAGGCCTTGAAAACTTTTTACGGCAGTAGGTCGTTTTTTTTGTCGCAAGAAAAGGTTAGATAAATGTGCAAGTGATCATTAACATCGATATTCAAGACTCCAGATGTGCATTTAGCACCGGGGTGAAAATTTTATGAAACTCGGTCTAATAAGGAATATTTAGATATAGTATCTTCGGCGGAGAATCTAGTTGGCTTACTTATCGCCAGGAAACTTCTTAGGTGCTAATGATATGTATAAAATCTTCGAATGCTAATAAACCGACATGATTAAATAATTTATTATTAAAATCACCCCACAGGATACACTTTTTGAAATGTTGAAATGTTGGTAGATAGAAGTGATTATTATTATTATCATTCCGTTTGAGATCTACATACCCGAAAAAAGTATAGATGGTGCCGCTAAGTACATCAAGATTGCAAACAAAAAAATTAACAGACATGGGCAACGTATTTATGATTGCTGCATATTTTACATAATCCTTTAGCTACTATAGTCAAACCAGTGTAAGCAGTCTTGTAGGGGCGGGGCTGAACTGAACGCGGCAGAGCCAAATCAAATCTATTAACTAATACATTTGGAGTTCGAATATAAATATAATTTTATCGATTAAGACAAGTATTCAACGCGCTTAAGTGAGATTCGGCAAAGTTGCTTTGCGTTCTTAGATGCGCCCATCGGACTCCTTACGCTGGTTTGACTATAGTAGCTGAACTAAACCTCCATTAGCCAAACTTCGTTGAACTAGATTTCAGATAAACACACAATCGGTCTATCCGGGACACCGACAATTAAACACTCGGTTAATCAACGACTGGTGCTAGCCTAACTGAACTCTTTACAGTATAATTCGATCACAGTTAGTACGGTACGTCCTTCCAAATTTCAAGATAAATCTCCAGTTATCACTCTTAATTGGTTTGGTTTATCGCGAGTTGACTGTTCTCCACATCACAAGTCGTCAGCAACGATGACACGTTCAGAAGTAAAAAATTATTGAAATAACTGTAGCGATCTTGAGACTATAGAGGTATGCGTTGATTTATTAGGCCACAGCGCAAAAAGTGGTTTTTATTGACAACGTCACTACCATCATCAACTACGATTTGAACGTAATTAAGAACGAAATTAAAAACTAAGATTTGCCATTAACGTCCTAGAGAAGAGCTTAATAAGCACGTATCCTAGTAACGAATGCAATACCGTGCGAAATACAGACGATAAATCACACGATCGTTTGAAGTCAAAAGAAAGAAACCCTCAAAGGCGCATAACTACAACAAAATTTATTAGGAAATATTTCAACTACTAAGAAATTGTCGAAATTTACTTTCAGTTTAAACCTTCACCTGACTTCACTCCTACCCTTGTATCGTAGTATGGCATGGCCATACTGGGCAGAAAGAGCAAAGCAAACAAGACAGATTTTCCAGGTTTATCTGCAAACCTGCATGTATCTCCGTCAAAATCCGATCGCGGGAATCAATAACTCGCCGTATCAAATGGACAGCCGCGCACGATGCAATCTCAGCCAATTATATGCATAGGAGAGAGTAATTTCAATGTGAATGCAGGCGTTGAAGGGTCCGTAATTGAGTTAAGTAGCTCTCTGCTGGACACGGTATCGGCTGATAAATATACCAGGGCAGATGTACACCGGAATTACTAAAGTAAGAAACTGTATACGTGAACAGATTGAGGAATGAGTGGCAGAAAGACTGCAGTACAGTTGCTGAGAAGTACAATTTTATCACCAACGACACGAGTGTGATGAAGCAGCCCCGGGTGGGAGACTCTGATATTACGACAGTGGTTGCAAGAAAGGAAGATGGAATACTCAGAAAAACCTGTACAGAAGTTACTTGCATAAAAAAATTCTAGCGCAAACAAATGCTAAAGTGTGTCCAGCAATGACACACGACAGTCACTCCAACATTACATTCCTAGCACATACAAATGAAACGGTATGGTTCTGTAATCGCCAGAATAACACATTTGACGCAGAATTTCGCGGCACATACATAACTATTTCAGAAAGACCCCAACATCGTAGTGGCTTCAGAGTGAACTAATAGTACTCTCGTATGCGTGCAGCCGCCGAGCCGCTGAAATGATAAAATGTACCGAAAAGAAATGAAGAGTGCATCTAAACAACAGTGGACTGGAGCTTCTTCAAGAAGAAATTCTAAGACGGAATAAATGAAGCTCTTGCCTTTGATAGAGCAGCCTGCTAACAGAACTATTCAGTGAGGATCATTTTCAAAACTTTTCCTGAAGAAGGTAG
>LQNS02278146.1:2129714-2148307 GCA_001587735.2 Parhyale hawaiensis | reverse complement strand
TGATACTGTCGACCTGAAATGTATCTTATACTCGGGTATTGGGTGAGCAGGGCATAAGTATTATTGATACTGTCGACCTGAAATGTATCTTATACTCGGGTATTGGGTGAGCAGGGCATAAGGAAGATCTTGGTGCTTTAGCCTACGTGGTCCTAATAGTAGTGCTAATCATTAATGGCATTTATTATTACCAGCATATTTAAACTGAAGAGTACTTCCAGTTCTGAACAGATCAAAATTTGAGAAGCAACTTGAAGAGAAGAAACACAAAATAGCCATAAGCTATGCACTAACACATACACATAAAGTTCCCCCGCGTATATCACCTAGTTCTCGTTATATACGAGGGTGATGGTCCCGAAAAAGCGGGCATAAAGTTAACTTCCATGGATCGAATCTACATACATTATATAAAGGGGGTCGCATGCCATGAGCCATTTTTTGATCCCCTGAATGATAAATCTTGCACATTTTCATAATAATACTTCACTGCTGCACAGCTGAAACGTAACAGTAATGGTATGTATATTATTACAATATGTTTGCATGTAAAAAACTGCAAATAAGAAAAAAAACAAGATGCCGTATTGTAGCATCGGTTCCCCTGCACAACTCTTAAATCGCATGCAAACAAATTTTATCGCTTATAGGGAATCAATAGCCACAATTATCCATTTGCATAGCCTAAGAGTGAATTTTGCATATAACCAGGAGTATATACACAGTATTAAAGACAACAGATTGACTATGTTAGAATGGATATTTCTAATTGTCTGTTCACGCGATTCGCCACAGCAATCACCTCCAGGGCTTTGCTGAAGATTCTGCGCAAGATGGAAATAAAACGGAACTAGTGTAATTCACTCAGCACAACAAGGCCCGCTGCAGACGATAGTCTTTTCGGCAGGACGTCCTGTGTTTGCGCTGCATATGAAAGAAACTCGGGACATATGACAGTGACTTCGTGGGGCATCGGTCGCACGACACAGATGCAGCACGCTCCATCTTTGTTTTAAGAAACGCAAGTCTTCAGGCTGATCGTATCTCTCATATTTTTGTTGACATTAAGAGTTTCACTCACACAATCGCTCTAAAATGTATCCGTGAATAATTACTGTGATAGCAACCGTATTTTAATTAGCATTTAAACATTTCTCACGGAAGCATACAGAATTTATTCGAGTCCCTGCCTTACAACTTGCGTGGCGGTACTTGCAACTGTTAAGATACAGGGTTTCCCGTTTTCTACAAAACCGAATATTCTTTTCTTAATAGAACGCAATTGAGCCAAAGCAATAGTAACTTCTATACACTACTATATTTGTTCTGTTTTTATTAATAATATCATTATTCTTGAAATAATTTATTTATCGAATTTTCAATTTATTTCTGAACAAGCTTCAGGTGCAGTTGACGCGTTCCTCTCTACCGTGTGCGTGGTCGAGACTGCCAATACCGAGGCAAGACATCAGCCGAGACTTTCATTTTTAAGGCCACATAAGGTGATCGTCTGCAGCGGGCTTAATTAAATAAGACTTATGCTCTGATAGACTGGTGGCAGTTTCTTTCCATAACTAGTATTGTGAGGCTTGGAGAATTATAAGGAGTAACTCACTACTCACCGATGTAGACATTGTTCAGCTACTGCTCACCAGGTGATCCTTATTTCTGAATCTTGACCTGAGATTTTCGATAGGAGTGACTGAGGTCTGTCAACCGACGATGCCAGCCCGAGCATCCATCACGAAACCACTATCAGTAGAGCGCGATACTTTGGTTGCGTCAGTATGTTCTCATTTTTTCACTGCGCTCCAAAGCTTGATAACACAGCATATATATAGTATATTATACAATACGACGAAGTCAAGGAAAAAAGAGGAATACCACCAAACAAATTCCATCAGTAATGAACGAATAACGGAAGAAGTGAAGTATGCACGAAATGAAAGGCGTTCTGGAAGCCTATATGCCTAACTCACGCTGAGGTAACCAATGGGTTACCGCTAGGGTAGTGACTTCACATAACATCATTCGTTGACATTTGCTCCGAATCACAAAATTTTCACGTAAAGAATACAACAATAAAGTTCTTGTACTTCATTATTTATGCGCATTTCTCTTATATATGAACCCACTATTATGAAAAAGCTGTTGTAAGATCCGAGGAATAATACCAGAGCACTCTGAAAGCACATACCTCCGCCAAGCGAGGCAACAGTAACGAAAAATTCAAATCATCTTTGAAACCATGATTTACTTTGTATTAACTCCAAAAGTTAATCATTTGTGCCTTTTGATAGTAATAACAGTTTGTGTCTTGAAGATCTGTTAATAACTTTTTGAGTTACACTGCTAACAAACATTATGACAAACATGAGTCAAAAACATACGAACGAACCAACCGACCTGCACCTAAATTTAATCATTTATGTCTTTTAACATTACTAACAACTCCTATGACTTTCATAAAGATCCATCCATTATTTTTTGAGTTATAGTGCTAACAAGCATAAAATTAAAAACAGTGACAAACGAACGAACAAACGGATCACTACAAAAATTTTGTTATTCACTTTTCGTGATATACCTAACAACTCATGTAAATTTTATAAAAAAACCGTCCATAACTTTTTTGAGTTATGGCATTGCCAAATATGAGGCAGAAAAAAAATGAACAAACGGATGGACGGATCTTCACTAAAAGTTAATTATCTGTTGCTCCTAACATACCTAACAATCCCTGTAAATTTCGTCACAATCCGTCCATAACTTTTTGAGTTATGACAGACAGACAAAAAACAGACAAACCCGACGGAAACATAACCTCCTTGGCGGAGGTAATTATATGCCTTCGTCTGCACAACAAAGATCATCGAACAGAGGAAGAAATAAGGGTCATATATCAATAGAAACGGGGAACCCATGCGCAAAAGTGTTCCCATACAGCATCAGCGCGCATAGTAACAGCAAATCGGGGAAAATTAGAGAGCCTAGAGCACGACATAATAAGTAGAAGTATAGAAATGGTAGAAATCAAAGTGGACACGAAGGAAAGACATCCTGGAGACCAAACTAATGGCTAAGGTCGCCTATAGAGTCTCCCTAGGGGCGCTGCTGCGTATAAAATAGGATGGGGTGAGCCTAACTAACCTAGCTCTAATGCCTATGGCCCATCCTATGCCCCATGAGGCCTGGAGATCCGAGAATTGTAATATTTACTTTGGTATCAATTACATTCGCGGCTCACTAGCATTGTGCCCACTATCAGGAATGCCCTGTTTCTTTGCTCTTTCCAGCTTCAACTGGTCATAAATGCCTCGTTTACATACGCTGATATAAGGCCCACCTGTCGCTCTTCAGCCCTCCGATAAGGAATACTTACAGTATTACTAGCTTAGCTGGCCGTCAAAAATAATGGCAAAAAATTTGGGATAGAACATCCTCATTGGTCATGCTTTCGTTTCAACTTACTTATGAAAGATGCATTGCAACTGCCAACTCTATCATCGCCATGAGCCCTCTTAGCTTCGATTCTGACAAGCAGCACAACCGTTCCTTCAATTTGCTCGTATTCAGTAAAACATGGACGTTTTAGTACCTAACAGGCAGTCAAGCATCACTCATGAATAAAGTTCAGCTGCTTGCCATTGATAAGCAATGACATTATTTTATTCGAAATTTCTTCGCTCCAGCGGAAACGGTTTCGTCAAAGGAAGAAATTTTATGGGTAAAAATAATTACTTTGACGAGTCCCTCGAGTTAGCTTCACGTCTTCGCAGTTCTACTGTACTCTAAAGAATACACTACCTTCTCTTCGTTGATCTATTCAATTTCTGCATGCTGATCTATGAGCAATCGAGTTTTAGTGTTGAAAGCATGCAAATACAAAGAAGGCTGAGAATGAGTGCTAAGAAAAGCTTCGATTGCTGGGACTTCAACATTGGCACAACAAGAACTGCATTACATTTTGAGGCTTCTGTATTTATGCCACCATCGGTAGCCTGACGTAATATTTCCCTATCGGTTTTCAACAGAACGTGACAGAATGCCCAAAATCTCCAATCTGGCCTAATTTCGACTATCGATTTCCTTCATGCGAGACAGAAAATGAAAAAACAAGCAAACATTGGCCTCTATTATGGTGTTTTACCGGGTTCTTAACTACAGCTTCTCTACCTACAGCGTACACTGCCTTCCAAAGAGAGGAAGAATGAGGAAGCATGATGTATATTGACATATTGAGCGAAATGTGGACCCTTGCACGAGGGCATTCTTACCCTGTACCACCGCGCAGCATGTGAATATCAAATAAGGAAAAAGGAAACTGATCATCAGGAATACCCTGTTCATTCAAAACTTTACAGTGAAGCCAATCAGTGATGCCGTTTATTCGCTGCTCTACAACCTTTCTTGATAAGCAATGCCCTCTTGATGTGCTGCTCTATACAGACCCAACCGATCAGGATTGCCCTGTTTACAGGCCTCTCTACATCCCAACTGATCACTCTCCCGCCAGTGATCACTTTTGCAGGAGCCTAATTACAGACATGGAGTACGCGTTCCTTAATTTTCCAGTGCGCGCCATCCAAAGAGTTGCTGTTTTCGAAAGAGCCAGAGCAGAGACCAGTAAATTCGTCCATTATGAATGATGGTGACATGAATAACTTACCAGGAAAAGCGGTAAACCAGATGAGAGAGGAATATGAAACGGGCCGTGGGACAGGGTTGTACGTTTCCTGTGTATATGACAAAAACAATAACCCGTAGCTGTTATAATATTATCAACAGAACGTGTAGGTACTACAAAAATAGTGTCTTGCGTAAATCACAATAGTACTTCTGCAAATAATCGAAGAAAATAACATGAGACCAGTACAACAAGCTGGTAAACTGTGTCACGTTTAAGAATGGAGAGACTCTTATACACTGAATATAAGACGAAAGGTGAGTGGGTAATTCGTAATTCTATGATAACTGAAGGTAGCAGCACACGCATTATGCTAACAGCAGTCGTTATGTGTAATAGATAAAATGAGCAACTCTGTTGCGTGGAGAACAAACATCGCCACATGGAATTACTATTCATCTTACTGAATTTTTCAAAATTAAGATCTGTCAATGAAAGGCCCAGTAAAGCGAACCGCTATGGTATTCTTTCTAAAGCTCTAGATATTATCAGATTAGACTCGTAGGTGTAGAAAGTAGCACCATTGATTTCTCAAATTTCAGTGCGAGAAAACTCGGCTTTTGTAGAATATTCTAGAAATCCTTCATATAGAGAACTAAACAAAGTTTAGACACGTGTTATAGAAAGTAGGACAAAAGATAAGTTTCTCTTCGACACAAGGTTTAAAGCCAATTTCCAAATGAAATGAAGACTTATATCGTATAATTGCTTATACTTTTAGAGATAAACACATGGACTCGTCGCAAAATCTGCAATAATTTTACAGAGCAATGACTATTATGCACTCTTCGCAACTAAATTACATGCAGAGACAACGTTAATAACCTTTAATTAAACAATAGTAATTGGAGACTGGCTTGCCAACTCCAAGCTTTTGACAACTTAAAGGAATTGGTTCCCACGCTTTACTACAGCGAAGCCAATAATAGGGACTAATAACTTAAATGTTTTACATTTAAGACGCACAGCGATAGTCTTCACAAGAGAAGGAGCATGCAACAAAATGACCAGAGTCTTCTCCCTGGAAGAATGTAAGGAGACTAATTGGAAATCTTCATCAAAGGAGAAGGTGCATCGGACTAAATGTTTTGAACGTGTCCATTACATTCACTTCGTTAAGAAGACGTTCTAGCACCAGTTGCTCCAATCTTATGAGCGGCCATTGAAAGGTTCAATAAGAGCACCGAGAAAAAGCGCGTAACAAGGTGTCGGGCCAGGTAATAGCTTCTTAATTGGCCCTCAAGGCGTGCTATTGACACCGTCAAATAATGTGAATATGCAGTACACATCATAATTAGAGGGGCTGCTACACGACGATCTTGAAGCAGAGTTCTGCGTGCTATATGATGAAAATTGTCTAATATATAGCGAGGGTACTAAAGCGAGGAAAATACATTTGGACGAGACCATTCATTGCAAACAACATCCTGTATTCGAAAAAATATGCATGCATTAGCCTGCTAAAAGAGGATTAGGTGAAGGTGAACTGCTTAAGCAAGTAATAGAGATTTACTATGCAGAGAATATTCAAACGCCGTATATAGCATTGCAGATTAGATGATCTGGATGTCAAACGTTCGTGAACAGACTTCGGGCATCAAAAACATCGCTCGAGTGGGAAACGTTAGACGTACAACTACTGGTATTCATTTGTATAACCCCATGTCCTACAATCAACATTTTAGGTAATCAGGCCCTTATAATTTCTTCATGTATACGGAACTGTATGCATCTGCCCAACTTTTTGTATGTACTAGGGATGACAAATAAGCTTAGAGTACAACCATAAAAGTTTAAAAACTGCACTTGCAGTGCTTCATCAAAATTTATGAGGAGCCAAACATTCAGCATCATCCACGCATATGGCTTGCACATCAGAATTTTACGTGTTCTATTTTATTTTTTCTTTGTCGAATTAAAAAGGTTCTAATACTGCGTATAGTGACAACTTGAAAAAGGTACGAAAATTTCTGTCACGTCATACGTTAATTTTTGTTTCTTTTTAACAATTAGTCCGCGTACAGCGCGTGTCACTTAAAACATGGAGCAATAGGTGCAACAAGCAGCGACGGCAGGCACAGTACCTTAGCGGGGACGCTAACTTGATGAATAACCTGGCTGAACTTAATATCAGCCTTAGAAACTAATAGTTTACTGAATTTCGGATAAGATATGACTTCAATGAATTGAGGCTTCTACAGTGTACGCACCACTAGGTCAAGTGAAATTTAAAAACTTTAGCCTTTACCAAGTGGATGCTACGAAGGTATTGCGAAGAGTTGGGATGCACTTTGAAGTAAGGGTAACAGCCCAGAACACTGCAATTGACAGACGTTTCCCGAGAATGTCTACAACAGGTGTCATGATTAATAAGACTATATAACATATGTACAATTCCGAGATGGGGTGTAATGCTGAAATTTCAGGCATTTAACAGTGGCTACGTAATTTGCTCGTTGCTGCTGCGACTAGCATCAAAATACATGAGAGAAAATCTGAAATGTACGCCAGCCATTGAAGGCTTTTATGAAGGCAATTTACTGAAGGTGTCCAAGGAAGAAGTGCAGGTGTCTCAAGAAGCCGAGCAGCAGCGAACGAAGGCGACCGGTGATGGAAGTTGATCGATGGGGTCCGAGGAAGGCTTCCCGTCCGCACGAAAATCTTCAGACTTGGTGGAGAAAATGTGTGGCGTCTTGGATATTTGCTTCATTGAAGCNCAAGAAGCCGAGCAGCAGCGAACGAAGGCGACCGGTGATGGAAGTTGATCGATGGGGTCCGAGGAAGGCTTCCCGTCCGCACGAAAATCTTCAGACTTGGTGGAGAAAATGTGTGGCGTCTTGGATATTTGCTTCATTGAAGCAGCTACCCTACACGGTAAAGTATAGCGATTCAGGTTGACTATACAGCACTGATACCAGATATATTAGCTTCATTGAAGGGGTACAATCCATACGAGAGTGATTCAGGTTCACCAGAGGACTTAATGCTGACGTCAGTGTGTAATTGATACTAAACAGTGACGTCACTATCAACCATTTAACCTTTTAATCGAAGACAGTGTTTACTATCCTAAAATCGATGTTTTGTAGCCACTTAACAGAGTAATGCAATGATGGCTGTGAAGTACTGAGAAGCAACTTCAGAATGGCAAAAAAAATCAAAATATACATTACAGGTAAGCAAACGGATGTAGTGAATAGCCCTTTAAGCCCTCGTGTGACGAACACGTGAAGTTACCGAGTTTCATCCAGGGTATAAAAATACCAACTGGTAGGTCTGGTAAGCAGTAGGAGAAGTGGTGGAGCAAGGGCGTGGGTGCGCCGTGGCGTGATCGATGTGAAGCCACACCAAATAGCACTCTGCCAGAAAGCCTAAAAGCAGTCAATTTCTCATGAGAAGTTATTAATAATTATTGTAATTCGTTTTTTATATCTACCACAATGTACTTACCTAGGAATGACATTTAAGAAGCTGAGAATTGCATAGAAACGGTAAATGACGATTCGACTGTTGGCTACTTCACCATATACTGGGACTGACCGAATACACTTGCCTGAATTTAACGTCCATACACCAACAGAAGCTTTACACCACAACCAAAAATAGCACAAGAAGGAATTCTAAAACTACAGCTGTACTCGGAGATGCAAATCTCCGCCCAGTAACGCAATGCTCAATGGCAGAATGTTGGACAGACAAACGGACTGCCGGATCATCACTTAAAGTTCATCATCTGTTCTCCTGACGTATCTAACAGTTCCTGTAAATTTCGAGAACATCCATCCATAAAACTGCTGAATTATGGTGCTAACAGACAGACGAAGGACAGACATGCAAACAAACAATCAAGCAAACGGACTGTCGGATCATTTCCAAAATTGAATCATGTGTTTCTGGTAACAATCCTAAAATTCATGTAAATTTCATGAAGGTCTGTCCACATCTTTTAGAGTTATGTTGCTAATAGACACAACGACAAACCCCGGCACAAACATTAACTCCTTGGCGGAGGTATAGACTTCTAGCAACACTCCTTGCAAATAATGGTAGTAGGAGTATTCTCCTAGTTCAAGCCCCCTACCCACAGTGTACACTGTGATCCAAAGAGAGTAAAAACGATGACACATAAAGACTGTAAAAAAAACGTGGAACTCACGCACGAGTTAACGCGCATGGGAACAGTAAGTCGGGAAAGACGAGCAAGAACAGAACGAAGCATCATCAGGAGGAGCATGAAGAAGGCAGGAAGCGAAGTGGGCACGAAAGACAGATGTCCCGAAGGCCCAGCAAATGGCTAAGGAAACCTAAACAATCCCCCCCCCCTAATCCTATGGCCCATCCTATGCCACCTGATGGGCCTCACCAATGGTGCTGAGACGCTGGCACCAGCGTGTAAGAACATCAACTGTCACGGTGACACTACCGAGATAGAGGTTAACATTTACAACACGTTTTCTCATTCCGCCACTGAGTCAGTCTCATTACTTATAATATTATCATATCATGTTCACAAAAGTATAGATTGCTAACATTTGAAATTACAGTAAACGTGTGTCTCAGTTGCTGTTTTTATACCGTGCATATACCGACTATGTCATAACTCGATGCCGACGCTTTTTTTTCTCAAAACACAATTGCTCACTGATGGGCTTCTCCCTTAATATTCTTATACGTCGGGTTCATCCACGTACGTCTTTACGACATCTGTACAGCAAAATAACAAAAATTTTATAGATATTAAACATTGCTCTACTGAGTACAGAAAAAATTCATACTATCTGTCATCGGATGGGGCTACTGGACCGATTCACTGTGCATTTACAATGGACTTCAACAAGTAAATTGTACAAATGTTCCGTCGTAACGGAATACAAATTCTAAGAAGAGTATTCTCCGCAAAACAAGGGCAGGCATTGCTGCAAGGCCATGAGCAAAAATTTATGCACGTCCCGTATTTGCTCAGCGAAAACAAGCTAGGTAAGTTCTAACAAACAAAGTACTGAAAGTGAGTAGACATGGCTCCAAAAAATTACCACATTATAAAGTAAAAAAAAAAATCATCTGAAAATCAGCGAAAAGACAAAATAGAATAGTTAACAAGGGAAAATAACAGGGCATATGAACGACGGGTTCTCCAAATTAACTCCCTATGAGAACGAATAAAACAGCTGAGCTTAGTAGGTCATGGCTTCATATGGGTAGTTGGGAATTCTATGCGAGTTTTGTTCACGGAGGAGATTCTGAGATCGTATATGCATGAGAACGCAATGCAGGACAATTAATGGGCCAGAATACATTCTAGTCCTAGTAAGTTAAGCGCTTAACTTTAGGACTAGTATTTCAAGAATAAAAGACATAAGCGTAAATAGACGAGGATACAATTAATAAAATTCAATTAGAAACGCTAAGCATAATACCAGAAGGGATTACCAGAAGAGAACTTTGGGTTTACAGCTGCAGGTAGTGAGGTTCTCAAGAGCAGGCATCGAACCGCCACTACGCTGCTTGTGCAGCGTTCGATCAACCATTCTGAGTGCAATACAAAAGAAATAATATTCACAACAGCAGTTACAATACACATGGTTACATCAATGTGTACCAAGCACATAAAGATGCATCATTTAGTTTAGCGCTTAACACATCAGTATTTTTCTATAGTAGAAACATACTACTCTCATTTCCTATGTTATTCCTCATTTTATTGTAGCCAATCCTATTTCCCTGAGCAGGAAAGACAACCTTTACAGGACTCAATAATGTTTCCGTAATTTGGATATTGTCGAACGTATTTATTGCATGCTGATAAATCTGCAAACGCATGGCGACCCTAACTATTTGAGAAATTTTGCATTCTGCTTAACAGCTTCACCATTTTGGTCGTAGGGCTGTTCAATGAAATTCTTCGTCATATCCAAATACTAGTACTAAAGCTATTAAGTTAATAAACCTACTGCAGTCATACTTACCGAAAGTTTGAGACAAGCCAGCTGCAAGCGATTACGAGCAATATGAGGACAACTCGTTACAAGCTCTCCCGCTGGTCACGGAATGCAGCATCACATTTGCACAGGATGGGCGGCATGGATAGTCACCTGGACTTAGTCCGGAAAATCTTAAAGGTATGTGGGTGCTTAACAATTGTAACGCTACCAATGCTAAGCTCAAATGTAGCAGGGCGAGCAAGCGTGTGTTTGACAACAATTTCCACTGTAACCACAACCATGGCAATATTTCCGTGAGCTGAAATACGGTCAAACGAAGGAAGATCCGAGACCAAACAGCGCGTAATTTTCATTACGAATATTCTAGGAAAAGGCAAAGACACTTAAGACGAGGAACATAATCCAAGCCATGCGAGCTACGTATTCAGGGTTTGTTACTGTTACAGTTAATTGAGAGCATTACCGAGAACAGCAATTAATCAGGAAAGACAAATATATCAATAGGTAAATCCCGTTCTACCTATTAAAACAAGCTCGCATTTTCAAAAACAACATAATGCGAATTACCCGTAATTAGCTCAGTAATCAACTGATAACATCCAGCAAAGGCACACGCAAAAGTGTCATTTGTTAAATCTACTGAACAAACGCAGTCCCTGAGACTCTCACGAAGTACGCCGACGCACGAAGTAAAGAGGATGGACTACGCGATGCAGCAACGATACAACTACGACAGAACATATCTCGCTATATCAACATTACAGCAGGTGCACTTATCAACGACAAAGCGCTCTGGGTACCGGCAACAACAACAACAACAACCGCACATTCACTTAAGAACCGAGTCCAAAGTAAAGTCACAACGCACACATAATCATTAGATAACCGAAGTCTTCGGTCAAAGCGATGATGCGAAAAGTAAACAGACTAAGTTCGAGTATCTCCTTCCTTCGAATACATCACCAAAGGAACGTAAATTAGGAAGAGAGGTGCAAAGAAGGGTTACTTGTGTTTTGGAGATAATATACATCTTTGCAAGCCGCACGTGTCAGTGACTTTTCTCTCGGCATTCCGCCCGAAGGTTTCAAGTTACATACAGACTTAAAGTAAGTTCTAGAGGTGTCATAGTGGCCCGTGCGCTACTATAGCTGCAGAAACGCAAGGCGCAAAGCAGCTCCAAGGGATGAAAGCCCAAGAGAAAGGAAGACATGAGAGAGACAATCGTACAGAAGGCTTCTTCCGAGCCCCCCCCCCCAAAAAAAAAAAACACGAGAGCAGGTAGGAGTCTCGTAAGACACGTCGCTCACCACAGAACGCGGCCCACCTCACCGAGCGGAAGAGGAAGTATGGAGAAGCTACCTAACTTTACAAACTAACGTTATCAACAAGAAATTCGGCCAGATACAGCATTACTTGCGACAACGCTTTCAAATTAACTCTTGAAAGCGTAAGGCCAATAATCTGACAGCTAAGGAGAGGGTGCGCCAGATAGTGGGTAAAATAGGAGGAAGCCGTCAAAACAAATGCCTCTCTACTACAGGCTGTAAAATTTTACGCGTACTTCCGTTCCTTCGCAGAATATCACCACAAAATGAAGAAATGAAAGCAACTGCGAATAAACATTTTCAATTTTAAGGTTAGTTGCAGTAATGCAACGCGCTAATGATATCATCACTGGTGAAGGAAGAATAGGAGCAGTAGGGCCAAAATAGTATGCATGTTAGCGTGAGCATCAGCACTAAATTGCGAGGCAGGCGCATAATTGGGGTCATCTGTTCAGCATTGTACCCTAAACGCCGTTCTTACGATGTGCAATCACGACGCACAATACGATGCCACGATGCACAATTATCGCCTACGGTCTAGGCTAGTGCTAAATCAATCTCTGCCAGGGCACTTTATACTCGCCCGGGACAGCAGCGATCATCTATAGAGTCCCTCTCTTATTTCTAAGCAGCGTGCTGCTCTGCACGCTTTATTAACAACGTTCAGCCAAAGACAGTGGGGACAGGAAACTTTATTTCAAAATAAGAGATCACGCACGTGACAAAATGAAACATTTGAAGAAAGCACGCTTGTCACGAAATGAAACTGTGAAATTGTAAAGAACATATATCCAAAACTTTGCCTAAATAGAACATTATTTTCAGTAAAATCAAACTGAGTGAAATGGAAATAAAGTCGGAATTTCCGTTCCGTCCAAATTAAAAAAAAAACACTAGCATAAATAATAAACTTCCCTTACTCACTGAAATCAGCTTTGGGCCATGATAAGCCATCTTTAACCTTTATTGAAATACCGCTGCAGCGTTCTTATTTTTTACGTTTGTTTAGTCACCAACTTTCTATGAAACTTCGGCCATTGGCCCAATTATTATTACCACCAATCGATGTTTAATAACTTCTTGCACTTTTGTAATTGAAATGTGGTTCTTACAACGGAAGGTGCTTCGCTACAGTTGACAAAAAAAAATCACATCAGATAAGATTGTTCTGCTGAGAAGACTGGATTTAATAAACGACAACGTCTTCCGGCCTCCTTTTTCAAGAACAACCATTTTTGAAAAAATAATGAAATACAGTATTTACTAAGGATGAAAATCACTACTATTATATATTTTAATCGAGCATACCTTATCTGCCTTAAACCTAAATACCCTGGAAATTCTTCAGACTAGATCCAGGCGGCACTATATGCATCGCCCATCTCATGCAGAGGTGATGTTGCATTCTTTGACTGGCGGGAGGGCTAGTACAGCGCTAACTCAACATGCAATGTAGCCGCTTACAGCTGCACTGAGAGAAAATTTGATGCACTTAGATGCATCAAAATTACATGCATTTTTGTCCCAAAACCGAAACACGCAAGTGCATCTTAAAGAGACAGTGCATCATGATGATGCATATAGGGTCCTATAATGCAATTGGTCACGTTGATGCACTTATGTGTTTCGGTTTTGTGACAAAGCCGATGATGCACCAAGATGCATCAAAAACAGGTAAAACTGATGCACCTGAAAAGACGAAATTTACGAATTACACTAGCGATCTGCGTGTTAGTAAGTAACCGCGTCTCGTTTCGCATGTGTAACAAAATTACAAAGCTTTTGTTCACTTTCTTTTTGCGGAAATATGTTTTTGCTGATTGAAATATGTTTTTGTGTCTGCTGCGATGACCCACCAAAGTACGCCATGAAACACCTACGTGCTTCCTGATGCTTCTCTGAGAAACACGTACGTGCATCCTGATGCTTCTCTCTGAAACACCTACGTGCATCCTGATGCTTCTCTCTGAAACACCTACGTGCATCAAAGTTTTTCTCAGTGTGGTTTACCGGGCACTTACAGTATGTGTCCAGTAACTTTTTAATTTCACAGTATCAGTCCCCTGGCAGAGTTGTAAACAAGACGGAGTATTTTGTTGAGTAACCTCGCACTCCGAACAGTGAAGCTATTAGAATGCTTCGTGGCTATTGTATCACCACAATTTCTGATCGGAATTCGCACTACACGAGTGCGACCAATACGGTTCGAGTGTCGGGTAGGATCCCCCATTGACAATTATAAGTACTCGTTCTAGAATTTCTGAAATATCTAGGATTCGTGAAGCTCTCAACAGCCATTGAATTGAGTGCATTTGGAGGCGGAACTTCACGCTTTATAAGTACTAGGGGAGATTAATAAGTTTTCTCTGTTGAACAATTCGCGTATGACGGAAATTCATAGTTTTATCACTAGTTCAATTAATGTGCGCCAGCTGAAGAAACTCTTTATTACTACAAAATTTCCATCGTAGATCCATGGCTCGACATTACATTATTGATTACCGTTGGTAATTTTTCAGCTACTACATTCATAATTTTTTAACCGTTAATAGTTTCAGTCAAAAATTGTGGCATTTCTTAGTATTCTGCCCTTTCTAGAGATAGCTGAAACTACTATTATTCTGTTCAGTACTATAGCACATATAAAATGCATACAAACATTGCCATTGGCAGCGCTACAATTAATTTATTTACCCGCATATAAATATATTTAAGACGTCACCAACACACTGACTTCATTAAAATACTACTCTTCTACCTTGAATGATGCTCGTTGTCCCACCTTAATAGTACGATCGTAAATCAAACTGTTCTAACAATTTCTTCAGAAACAGGAACCGTTCTGTTTTCTGCACTATAATCACCGAATATATTCGAAATGAGCTGAAAACACCTCCAGCCTTAAATTGTACGCGATTCAATAAGTAAGTAAATATAAAGGAAACGTACATTGGATGCAAGTACAACGAGATCTAATTGACCAAGCATTAAATCTGCTAAACTAGCTTCGTCCAATCAACAATCAACATTTACCACAATAAAATAACAGCTGTTATTATTGCAGAACTAACTTCCAATGCGATAGAAAAGGACAACACGCAATTTACCAAAGTTTATCTATAATTACTCGCTCGCAACTTTCCAATTACAGTATCAGAGCACAAATAGGAGGGAACGACTTCGCTGTGTAGAGAAATTAGACTTACAAGGGCAGACACAAATTCAAAAGAGCGCTTTTATGCATTAGGTCCCGGCAATCTCAAGAGACCGAGTTAATTTTACAGGAGATAACCTCCTGATAAGCTTTGTAACTTCAGAGATTGCACGTAATGCGTTGTCGTCGCGCCGCGTACCCCCTTTTGAAGATAAATAAAGACATGCCATAAAGACATGCCAGCGAGAGCTATGCGGTAAATGGAACATTTGTGGCTCTCCATGAGTTTTTTGAAAGATTTCGGCCTACTAGCACGTGATGCAATGATGGTAACGAGAGCTATGCAGTAACCAAAGAGCACTTGATGTTTTGATGAGGATCTATTCTAAAATGACCCTTACTTCCCTGTGTTGTGGCACTAAACAAATGAGATCCTACAGTGACTGAACCAATCCACATCTCACGGAAATACGCGGCGGAAGGGAACGACTGAGGTTTGCAACTTGAATTTCTGACAAAAAAAATATGAAATGCCTATATAAGTGGAAAAAATTCATCAGGTCCATCGGAGCTGTGCAAAAACTGAACAATCGTGGACGCAGGCCGAGTAACAAATGGAAAGTAAAGCACTTAGAGAGCGCACACCTCCGCCAAGCAAGGCAACGTTAATGAAACAATTTAATTGTTCTGAAACCACGATTTCCTTTTCATCAGCATCAAAATTGGGTCAGTTGAGCCTTTTGCCAGAAATAATAGCTTCGGTAAGTTTCTTGAAGATCCGTTTATAACCTTTCGAGTTATGTTGCTGAGAAACATGCAGACAAACATTAGTCAAACACACAAACCAACCGATCATCACCAAAATTTGACCACTTATGTCTTTTACATATCCAACAATTCCTGTAAGTTTCATAAATATGCGGTTATAACTTTTTGAATTATTTGGCTAACAAACATAAAATTAAACACGGAGACAAACAAACGAACAAACAGATCATGACACAAATTTGGCCATTTACTCTTCGTGATATACCATATATTATTATCATAAACTTTGTTTAACCTCCGTAGCCGCAACTCAGGTGTTCCAACAGAGATGAGTGTGTAGTATTTAAATACCACATAATTTGTCGCGTGGCCAGCGTCCGCTACGACGGGTAGCAAACAAGGCGCGAAGCAGAGTAGGAGACACTCGAGTGGCCGGCCTCTTTCACGGCGAGAGCGATGAGAGAAGTCCCGCGGACTAGGTACGCTATCTCGATCGACAGCCCACCTCGCGGAAGAGAAAAGGAAATAGAGAACCTACCTAACTTTACAAAACTAACCTCATCAGCAGGAACTGCGGCCAGATGCAACATCTCCTGCGGAAGAAATACTCGGGTTTGCCCCTGAGGTCGTAAGGCCCATATATTATGACAGTGATATAGGGCCCGGCATAATATACCCGTAAGGGCGATATACCTAATAACTCATGTAACTTTCATAATAATCCGTCAATTACTTTTTGAGTTATGGAACTAAGAAAAAAAAGGTAAACAAACAAACAAACAAACGGGTGAACAAATCTTCACCAATAGTTAATCATCTGTTACTCTTCACATGCCTAACAATGCCTCCGAGTTTCATTATTATAAACCCATAACATCTCGAGTTATCTTGGTAACATATAAAAAACCACACAGGCAGACAAACAAACTGGACGAAAACATAACCTCCTTGGCGGAGGTTATATGTTCCATAAAAACAACATAAACAAATGATAGCGCGCATAGGCAGAGTTAAAGTCATCCAAGGCAACCAAAGGAACTTTCTTCTTTCCATCAAAAGTGCATTTCTTTCATCAACATAGTGAAACTGAGTGAACTCTTTAGAATAGCCATTACTGCATACATATAATCACTAGCAGAGTAAATGAATATAATTCATAGAAATTACCACTATTATGTAATCAATTTTATTCAAACGCTTTTTGGAAGTTAGTCGAAAGGTAAAGCTTCATAAATTTACTCATGTCAATATGAGGACGAATGGCACTGCCTTCAATGCACACCGTACCACTTATTTCACAGAACATTCATCTGAACCTCAAAGCTACATATAGTTCTCTCCGGTAAATTCAGTGCTCTGAAGGTACTCCCATACCTTCATTAAGATATGCTGTTACGAATCACTGGTCTTTTTTACTCTTGGAACAATTTCTATTGACTATTTGAAGGAGGCCAGAGTGAATATCGTGTCCTGAACACTGTTGAGCCTCACGTGTGGTTTACTCTAAAGATTACTGCTCAGAAAGCATGCGATAGCATCAAAGAACGTGAACTACAAAAAACAACGTGAAGTACGTGGGATCAGTTAGATGAAATAAAAATCGTGCAAAGTAACGAAGCGTGAATTTCGTTCAAAGGGTTATTTGCTCATTTCATAATGATACAAGGTTAAGCATAACACTGATCTAAAGTAAATGTTGGTAGCTCAAAAACGACTTGATGTAAACACGTAAATCATAGGAAATGTATATATGTCCTAAACTATTGTACCTGAACATTTCATTAGCTTTCGTCGCCGCAAATACTTCGGAAAAATATGAATTTTTTATAAAGGCCAAGTACTGGTGAGTACTGTTAAAAAAATAAACAGATTTACCGATGTCCTTCGCCCACCAGCTCATCCTTTCGACCATTTATTGTAAACACAAAACTTGAAAATACCTATATAGTGTATATCCTATATGTGGCTTTGTTTCACATTGATGCATCAACAGGTTATTTTTAGGAAGCGTTTATTTTAGACAAATTATTATGTGTGCTCGGGTATAATCTTATAAAGTAAACTTAGACTATCGCTGCATAAAACACAAATCAAAAACATCTAGACTTAAGAGATGAAATCATATATGCCATGCAGTATCACGGAAAGCTTAAATACAACAAACTGATTACAGCCATGAGTAGCTATATTAGTACTGTCAAAAGCAGAAAAAAATACGCATACACCCTAAGAATAAAAATGACAAAGACCCAATAGTTTCGCAACAGCTTTTAACAACATACCTCGTTGTACGCCATATAGGTACTAAAAACTTGAAACATAAAAGAACATGTGTAATCATATAGATGAAGGCAAGACAGTGGATACGGTATATTGCACGCACTCGTAATAATTATAAAAAGTTAAAGCTGCATCACTGCCCAGTGATGTTCCCAGGTAAACTGAATACAATTGGGTAATAAAATTCAAAATACAGTAAGTGAATTTAATTCTCTGCCTAACATACACCATAGACCACACCAAACATTGATTGACTGTTCACTGAAATCAGGCCTCTTGCAATTGGGTCTACAGGGCGATTTACGTAGGCGTTAGGCCCTGCGCACACGGATGCAACTATAGTTGCAAACCAGTTGCAAACCAGTTTCAGTTTGCGACGAAACGCAACTATTTCGGTCCAGCACACACGGATGCAACTGTAGTTGGAAACCAGTTGC
>LQNS02278146.1:2080138-2091502 GCA_001587735.2 Parhyale hawaiensis | reverse complement strand
CGATCATACACTTGAAGAGCGAGTAATGGTGAACACGGTCAAATGCAGCTTTAGCGTCTAGAAAGCAAAGGTACGTGGGAGATCCACCGTCAATGAAGTGATTTATAACCTGTTTCAGTGTAAATATAGCCATTTCCGTTCGATGTTCGGCTTTGAAGCCAAATTGGTTATCCGCAGTCATCATCAATGGGGACATGCGTTTTTCTAGCACTAGTTCTACTACTTTCGAAAGAGAGGTAGCCACTGCAATGGGTCGATAATTGCTCTTCTCTGTTACACATTTGGCTTTGTTTTTAACTATTGGTGATATTATAACTTTCATCACATCATCTGGGAGGAAACCCAAAGTAAAACACCTAGTGAGAAAAATTGCAAGGAGCGTTACCAGCCTTGGAGGACTATATTTATATGCTTCAGCTGGGATATGGTCCGCCCCTGATGCTTAATTATGTTTTAGCTTTGCGAGTGCTTGACGAACCTCATCTTCAGACACGGTGCATTGTTCATGAGGGCGGAAGGGTAAATATTTACCAAAAATCAAAACCATAGAAAACCGGAATGCCTCGTGGCGTTCTACTTTTCATCGCCGTCATTTTTTAATGACAGTTAATCCTAGTTTTGTGGCATAGGTCACATCAAGGACAGCCCAACAGACTCCTTGCAAACCAGTTATGAACTCACACTGACCTCCCAACTCCTCAGCAACCCCCTCCAACACCACACATCAGCCGCTCTGCACATGCACAGCCTCTCAGACGCATCAGAACCTCCACGAAAAATATTTTTCCAAGAATTCTGATCTGAAGCTTCGCTTCGGTTCTGATCTGAGGCAGTGAGCGCTGTCAGGTTCTAATGTTTGTTTTCGATTTCTTTCAGACATTTCGTTTCTGATCTAACGCGTCGTTTCTGAGACAGTGTGCGACAAGCTTTAGGCAACTGAACAGCTATGGGCATCAAACGTCAAATTAGGATCAAACTTGACACCCAAGATTACCAGGTGATAAAGAAGAAGTGACACACCATCCACTATAAGTACGGGGAAGCAGGCCTCAATGTATGTGACCTAGACACGAGCACAGTCTTAGTCTTACCTGCATTTATTCTCATTCCCCACATAAAACACCATGAATCATTCACCTCCAAACCAGGCTGAACGGATTCTGAAACCTCTAAGATTCTCGCACACAGCCCACAAAGTAATATCAGCGTTAACAACAATATCAAACGAGTCCGATTTGGACACAATGAATAATAAAGCGTCCAAAAAAATACCCAGAGGGACACCTGATACCGCATCCAAAATTCACTGCTCTTCCCATCGACAACCCTACATTGGCGTCTACCAGATAAGAATTGACAAATAACTGCGAAAATCGAAACACCAACACCCATCAATCTAAACTTATGAATCAAGCCTAAAGGATTTACGCGATCAAAAGAAGCTGGACCAACCTAGCCTCATGACCTCTATCAAGTGCGTGCTAACTGCAACACGAGAAATACGACGCAGATCATCACAACTGCCAAAGTTTTTTCGAAACCCATACTATACCAGAGGTAGGACACCCTGCTTCTCAAGAAAGCCACCCAAACTCGATGCATCCAACCTTTCAAAAACTTTATACAAAACATATGTGATCAAGATGGTCTATAATCAGAAGTCCGCGATGAGACACAACCCTTAGGAACAGGCGTTACATGAGCCACACGCAAGCATTCCGAAAATGAGCCAAGCCGCAACATTCGATGAAACACAGAAGGGGTCAGTACCCTCACAGGGATCCAGGTCTAGAAGAAGGCTGTACACCTTAGCAGACCCGAAAGCAAAACTGGAGAACCTCAGTTCAGGGTCACACGCTAAAGGAATGTGCACTCGGTCCGTGCTCTGTTTCTGTTCAAAGTAGCGCAACAAAAGGTCTACTTTGGCAGCAGAGTCCACAACAAGGTCTCCGCCAGCACCAATTAAAGGGGGGATAGAAGAGCTCGCATCAAACACAACGCTCTTCAGTAAAGACTACCACTTATGTGCGCTAACAGACGAAGCCTATAACTCCCTGGACCTCAGATTATGCTCCCCATCAGCTTCTGTATGAGTAGCCTAAGCCTGACGCAGCAGATCTCTAATACGCTGAACGTCTACATCAGATTGGCTAGTGCGCCAACGAGAATATACAGTATCTCCTGTTTTAACAGATGGGTCCTCCGATGGGCGTCATCAAACCAGGCTATATCGCCTGTCCTGACCGCAATGATGCGGGAAGGTACATACGTAGGGACACTCTACGCCAGGGAAATGCCAATCCAAAATAAACCCAAGATTAAGAGACTTTCTTCTAATACACCAAAGTAGCGCATGGAAAATATAAAAAAACGACGTTCTAATACAGTCGGGGCTTCAAAAAATACCGCACAACTGACAGTGACAATCCCCGGGGACTCGATGACGAGCTTGCAGCGTTGCAGAGAAGGCCTCATGGTTCGAGAAACCAATGGGAGACGACACTGACACTCCAACTCCAACCAAATTAGGAACATCAGTCAATAGGTCAAGAAAACCACATATTAAATGGGTGCGACCCTCAACTAACTGCTAACAACCAGAAGCAGTCACAACATCGAAGGCTACATGACCATGACAATCGGTCCTTCTAGAGCAAAACCATTCGACATAGAAACAATTGAAACCACCCGTAAAAAACAAAGGCAGAACGTTTATCCTATGACTGAATCCGAGTCATTGGATCCAAAAGACAATCGAAAACCCTGTCATCAGCAGACTGACTACGACTAAACTATGTCATCCTGTTTTGAGAAGAGCTGAACTCCAGCAAGACCTTGACCTCCTCATGGATTGGAGCACTACGCGGCAGATGAGCTTCAATGTCGACAAATGTTCATTAATGCACGTAGGGCTGGAGAATGCTCCAACCCAATTGAAAATGAAAGGGACAGAATTGACTGCTGTTACCCAATAACGTGACTTAGGAATAACTGTAACTAACAACCTACAACACAGCCAGCAAATTGACAAGCAGAGTATTGGGATTCATCACCAGGAATTTCGAATATAAATCTAAGGACATAATCATTTCCTTGTAAAAGGCGTTAATGCGGCCACCATTAGAATTTGCTATTCAATTCTGGTCGCCACATCTGTGTAAAGATATCGAAAAGATGGAAAGAGTCCAACGCAGAGCAACGAAGTTCATACCTCAGCTGCGATACAAGCCATACGAATATCACCTAAAAGAACTGGACCTGATGTCTCTCGAGCAAAGACGACTCAGGGAGCAACTAATAGAAACATTCAAGTATTTGAATGGCTTCAACGACGTACCTACAACGGGACTTTTTGAGAGAGACGTTAATGATCGCCTGCGAAACAACGGACAAAAACTCAAGCATTGAGCTAGAACAACGACGTTAAGTCAGCAGTTCTTTCTGTATTTCATAGTGAACATCTGAAATAGACTCCCTTCCGACGTTGTCGGTGCGGAGACGTTTAAAAATAAGAACTCCTCCTCCAGGAGTCGCAAACTCTTAACGGCCAAAGCTACCGAGGCCACCTTAATCCATTTTCTCTTTTCCGCTCCGACTACAGAGATAGACGTCTCTTAGCTTCGCATATTAGCGGCTATTGATCATGTTCACGTTCTTGCATGATGTCTCTTTGACTGAGATTCTTCCCATCCCCCTTATTTTTCTTCTTTCTTTGTAAGTCCTCTATTTTCTTCTGCCATAATGACAACAGCTCATTGAGCGCCGGGGCGTATGTGTCGGTGTCACTTTGAGAATGGGCCAGTTTGTTCTCTACTGTCGCCTATCTAATTAATATACTGAAAAATATAAGGTGTTAAGTGAATCATAGACTCGCAGTACATCAGCTCACAACATGGGGACTCATATTCTCCCTGGCTGGACAGAACACCTTTACGAACGTAAGCAGCCAGACCCTAAATCCACGGCACGAGTCTCACAACCGCAATTTTGGCTGTTCAAAATTCAGGATTAGCTGGGAAACATGACGGTGGCTAAAAAGAAGCTTCTCCGCATATAGGTAGTAGCTATTAAATCATAATTAGTAGAGGATACAGATAGCTCAGTCATATTACCGTAGAGATCACGAATAGCAGCACTCAATATGGGGCAAGAACGAACACTAGAACCACGAGGAAGAAGGTTAACCTCTACATCCGGATAGCAAACTATCAGGCACGCAAAAAAGAGAAGAAATACAAGCACCACGAGAGAAAGGACGGCAACAATCATTAGAAACACAAAACAACTTGATAGTCACGATTGCTACGAAAGCTGCCAGCTATTAACGCGCCCCATACCCCGCCATCAACAGTGCTGGCTTTGGCCGAAAGGAAGAAATGAAAAAGCGGAGAAAAAATACCAGGTGTTACTCCCTAGTGGCAGAGAAAGGAGCAAACTGCGCAAGGCTGAGTACCCAGCTATGGCACCAGTCTGTTCATCTACTCTCAGGGATGCCATTGGACCAAAGGGTCTCATCCGCCTTTAGAGCTATATTCATAATCTTTTATTTATAATATTCTTTGCATTGATGTATAAGTCAATTCAGCACTTCCTAAACACTGAATACTTCTTTTTAATCATTACATCTCGCATAAATATTACAGGCAATCGATATTTTCTAATTATATATATGTATCTTAAATCATGAAAATGTCACTGAGGCTCGCTACTTTTCACTTTAGATTTAATCTTTACTAATGGGAACCATTCAAGATATGAGGAAATAACATTAGTGTACAATTGGCTCATTGCAAGGTCAGTATACTCGAGTTACTGTAAACATAAGCAAAACCTGCATGCCGCATTTTCCTGAGAAAGCTCTTCTTGCAAGTGGGATAATTAATAGGCCTTGAAAACTTTTTACGGCAGTAGGTCGGTTTGTCGCAAGAAAAGGTTAGATAAATGGGCAACTGATCATTAACATCGACATTCAAGACTCCTTATGTGCATTAGCACCGGGGTGAAAATTTTACGAAACTCGGAATCACAAGGAATATTTAGATACAGTATTTTCGGCGGAGAATCTAGTTGGATTACTTATCGCCAGGAAACTCCTTAGCTGCTAATGATATGTATAAAATCTTCGACTGCTAATAAGCCGAGAGAATTAAATAATTTAATATTAAAATCACCCAACAGCATAGACTTTTTTAATAATTTGAAATGTTGATAGATAGAAGTGATTATTATTATTATTCCGAATGAGATCCGAAAACATATCCGAAAAAATAGAGAAGGTGACAGCGTCACTACCGTCATCAACTAAGATTTGCTAAGTATTTGAAGAACGAAATTAAAAACTAAGATTTGCTATCAACGTCTTTGAGAAGAGCTTAAGAAGCACGTATCCTATTAACGAATGCAATACCGTGCGAAATACAGACGATAAATCACACAATCGTTTGAAGTCAAAAGAAAGAAACCCTCAAAGGCGCATAACTACAACAAAATCTTTTGGGAAATATTTCAACAACCAAGAAATTCTCGAACTTTACTTTCAGTTTAAACCTTTACCCTAACTTCACTCCCACCCTTGTATCGTAGTATGCATGGCCATACTAGGCAGAAAGAGCAGAGCAAACAAGACAGATTTTCCAGGTTTATCTGCATATCTGCATGTATCTTCGTCAAAATCCGATCGGGGGAATCAATAACTCGTCGTATCAAATGGACAGCCGCGCACGATGCAATCTCAGCCAATTATATGCATAGGAGAGAGTAATTTCAATGTGAATGCAGGCGTTGAAGGGTCCGTAATTGAGTTAAGTAGCTCTCCGCTGGACACGGTATCGGCTAATAAATATACCAGGGCAGATGTACACCGGAATTACTAAAGTAAGAAATTGTATACGTGAACAGACTGAGGAATGAGTGGCGAAAGAATGCAGTACAGTTGCTGAGAAGTACAATTTTATCACCAACGACACGAGTGTGACGAAGCAACCCCGGATGGGAGACTCTGATATTACGACAGTGATTGCAACAAATGGAAGATGGAATACTCAGAAAAACATGTACAGGAGTTACTTGCATCAAAAAATTCTAGCACAAACAAATGCTAAAGTGAGCCAAGCAATGATACACGACAGTCACCCCAACATTACATTCTTAGCACATACAAACCATAGCGTATGGTTTTGTAGTCGCCAGAATCACACATTTGACGTACAAACGTAACTACTTGAGAAGAACCCCAACATCGTAGTGGCTCCAATATAAATCTTCAGAGTGAACTAATAGTACTTTCGTATGCGTGCAGCCGCCGAGCCGCTGAAATGATAAAATGTACTGAAAAGAAATGAAGAATGCATCTAAACAACAGTGGACTGGAGCTTCTTCAAGAAGAAATTCTAAGACGGAATAAATGAAGCTCTTGCCTTTGATAGAGCAGCCTGCTAACAGAACTATTCAGTGAGGATCATTTTCAAAACTTTTCCTGAAGANNTAGAGCAGCCTGCTAACAGAACTATTCAGTGAGGATCATTTTCAAAACTTTTCCTGAAGAAGGTAGGCAGCAATAGCGACCTTGTTAGCTTAATGGCTTCAAACTTTACCAGCCGTACACGGTCACGAAAAATATGTATGTAAAGCATTGAACAAGTGCGCTTGCCTTGATGTACATTGAAATGGATACAAGATAAGGAGTTCAACCAGAAAAATTCTGAAACAACTCACAAGAGCCAGTTGAGCAAGAGAAAATAAAACTTGTTATTATTCTTAAATTCCTAGTTTAAGTCTCTCAAATTACAGTGCTTGTTGCGATGTAAAAAATAAAAAGAGAGAAGGAACATTAGTATGTCAAATCAAAGAGTGAACATAAGCACAGAGAAAACCAGAAAGGAGAGTAAGAACAATAAAATAATCAACTGTGCATGAAAGAAAGATACATAGGTAACTAGTGGACTGGCGAGGCGAGAAAAAATGTCCCGCAAGCCTGAGACCAGAGTATCCGGAATGAAAAGTGTTATTGATACTGTCGACCTGAAATGTATATTATACTCGGGTATTGGGTGAGCAGGGCACAAGTGTTATTGATACAGTCGACCTGAAATGTATCTTATACTCGGGTATTGGGTGAGCAGGGCATAAGGAAGATCTTGGTGCTTTTAGCCTACGTGGTCCTAATAGTAGTGCCTGCAATCACCAATGGCATTTATTATTACCAGCATATTTAAACTGAAGAGTACGTTCAGCTTTGAACAGATCAAAATTTGAGTAGCAACTTGAAGAGAAGAAACACAAAACAGCCATAAGCTATGCACTAACTCATTTACATAAAGTTCCCCCGCGTATATCACCTAGTTCTCGTTATATACGAGGGTGATGGTCCCGAAAGAGCTGGCATAAAGATAACTTTCATGTATATAAAGGGGTCGCAGCCCATGAGCCATTTTTTTATACCCTGAATGATAAATCTTGCACATTTTCATAATAATACTTCACTGCTGCACAGCTGAAACATAACAGTAATGGTATATATATTATTACAACAGTTTGCATGCAAAAAACTCTAAACAAGAAAAAAATAAGATGCCGTATTGTAGCATCGGTTCCCCTGCACAACTCGTAAATCAATCACATGCAAACAAATTTTTATCGCTTATAGGGAATGAAAGGACACAATTGTCCATTCGCATAGCCTAAGAGCGAATTTTGCATATAACCAGGAGTATATATACACAGTATACTTCACAACAAATTGACTATGTTAAAATGGATATTTATAAATGTCCGTTCACGAGATTCGCCACAGTAATTACCTCCAGAGCTTTGCTGAAGATTCTGCGCAAGATGAAAATAATACGGAACTAGTGTAATTCACTCAGCGCAACAAGGCCCGCTGCAGACTTCGGTCCTTTCGGCAGGACGGCCTGTGTTTTCGCTGCATATGAAAGAAAACTCGGGACATACGACAGTGACTTCCTGAGGCATCGGTCGCACGACACAGATGCAGCACGCTCTATATTTGTTGAAGAAACGCAAGTGTTCAGGCTGATCGTATCTCTCGTATTTTTGTTGATATTAAGAGTTACACTCACACACAATCGCTCAAAAATGTATCCGAGAATAATTACTTTGATGGCAACCGTATTTCAATTAGCGTCTAATCATGTCTCACTGAAGCATACAGAATTTGAGTCCCAACCTTACAACTTGCATGGCGGTACTTGGCAACTGTCAAGATACAGTGTTTCCCGTTTTCTACACGACCGAATATTCTTTATTTAATAGAACGCAATTGCGCCAAAGCAATAGTGTCTTGTATACACTACTATATTTGTTTTGTTTTTATTAATAATATTATTCTTGAAATAAATTATTTATCGAATTTTCAATTTATCTCTGAACAAGCTTCAGGTGCAGTTGAAGCGTTCCTCTCTATCGTGTGCGTGGTCGAGACTGCCAATACAGAGGCAAGACATCAGTCGAGACTTTCATTTTTAAGGACGAATAACGGAAGAAGTGAAGTATGTACGAAATGAAAGGCGTTCTGCAAGCCTAATCCTAACTCACGCTGAGGTAACCAATGGGTTACTGCTAAGGTAGTGACTCCATATAACATCACTCGTGTACATTTGCACCGAATCACAGAATTTTCTCGTCAAGAATATAGCAATAAAGTTCTAGTACTTCATTATTTATGCACATTTCGGTGATATATGAACCCACTATTATGTAAAAGCTGTTGTAAGATCCGAGGAATAATACCAGAGCACTTTGAGAGCACATACCTCAGCCAAGCGAGGCAACGGTAACGAAAAATTCAAATTATCTTTAAAACCTTGATTACCTCCGCCAAGGAGGTTATGTTTTCGTTTTGTTTGTCTGTCTGTTTATTTGTCTGTCTGTTTGTGTGTTTGTCCGTCTGTCACCAAGATAACTCCAAAAGTTTTGAACCGATTTAGACGAAATTTACAGGGGTTTTTGGGCATGTTAGGAATAACAGACGATTAACTTTTGGTGAAGATATGTCATCCGTTTGTTTGTTTGTTTGTTAGTCTGCCTTATTTTTCTCAATGCAATAACTCAAAAAGTTATGGGTGGATTTTTATGAGAATAACATGAGTTGTTAGGTATATAACAGAGAGTAGATGACCAAATTTTGGTTATTATCGTTTGTCGTTTTGCTTGTTAGCACAATAACTTGAAAAATAATGAATTGATCTTTATGAAATTTATAAGGGTTATTAGTAATGTTTAAAGACATAAATGATTGAATTTTGGTTCAGATCGGTTTGTTTATTTGTATGTTTGACTAATGCTTGTCGTAACGTTTGTTAGCAGTATAACTCAAAGAGTTAAGAATGGATCTTAAAAAAATTGCACAAGCTGTTATTACTATCAAAAGGCACAAATGATTAAATTTTGGAGTTTATACAAAAAAATTGTGGTTTCAGAGCCAATATGAATTTTTTGCTACCGTTGCCTCGCTTCGCGGAGGTATGCGCTCTAGTTTGCTTTGTATTAAATCCAAAAGTTAATCATTTGTGCCTTTTGATAGTAATAACAGTTTGTTCAATTGTCTTGAAGATCTGTTCATAACTTTTTGAGTTATACTACTAACAAACATTATGACAAACATGAGTCAAACATACGAACGAACCAACCGATCTGCAGCAAAATTTAGTCATTTATGTCATTTTACATTACTAACAACTCCTATGACTTTCATAAAGATCCATTCATTATTTTTTGAGTTATTGTGCCAACAATCACAAAACTAAAAACAGTGACAAACGAACGAACAAACGGATCATTACAAAAATTTGGTTATGGACTTTTCGTGATATAACTAACAACGCATGTAAATTTCATAAAAAGCTGTCCATACCTTTTAAGTTATGGATTTGCCAAAAATGAGGCAGACAAACAAACGGATGGACGGATCTTCACCAAAAGTTAATCATCTGTTGCTACTAACATACCTAACAATCCCTGTAAATTTCGTCAAAATCCGTCCGTAACTTTTTGAGTTATCTTGGTGACAAAACAGAAAAAAAACAGACAAACCCGACGAAAACATAATCTCATTTGCGGAGGTAATTATATTGAAGAGGTTAAGTCTTCATCTGCACAACAAAGAACAAAGATGATCGAACAGAGGAAGGAATACGGGTCATATATCAATAGAAACGGGGAACCCATGCACGAAAGTGTTCCCACACAGCACAACGCGCATGGTATCAGCAAATCGGGGAAAATGAGAGAGGCCAGAGCACGACATAACAAGTAGAACTAGAGCACTCTGAGAGCGCATCCCTCCGCCAAGTGAGGCAACGGTGGAAAAAAATTCAAATTGGTTCTAAAACCATAATGTTCTATGTATAAACTTCAAAATCTAATCATTTGTGCCTTTTTATATTAATAACCGCTTGTTCAATTTTCTTGAAGATCCGTTCATAACTTTTTGAGTCATACTGTTAACAAACGTTATGACAAACATAAGTCAAACATACAAACGAACAAACCGATCTGCCCCAAAATTTGATCATTTATGTCTTTTAACATTACTAACAAACCCTATGACTTTCATAAAGATCCACTCATTATTTTTTTAGTTATTGTGCTAACAAGCATAAAATTAAGAACAGTGACGAACAAACGGATTATTACCAAAATTTGGTCATATACTCTTTGTTATATACCTAACAACTCATGTTAATTTCATCAAAATCCATCCATAACTTTTTGAGTTCTGGCATCGAGAAAAATGAGGCAGACAAACGAACAAACAAACGGATGGACATATCTTTACCAAAAGTTAATCATCCGTTCCTCCTAACATACCTAACAATCCCTGTAAATTTCATCCAAATCGGTTCATAACTTTTTGAGTGATCTTGGTGACAGACAGACAGACAAAAAGACAGACAGACAAACACGACGAAAGCATAACATCCTTGGCGGAGGTAATTATGGAAATGGTAGAAGCGAAGTGGACACGAAAGAAAGACGTGCCGGAAACGTAGCTAGTAGTTAAGGTCGCCTATATTCTCCCTAGGGGCGCTGCTGCCCATAAAATAGGGTGGGTGAACCTAACTAAAGCCTAGCTCTATTGCCTATGGCCCATCCTATACCCCCTGAGGAGAGATCCGAGAATTGTAATATTTACTTTGGTATCAATTACATTCGCGGCTCACTGGTATTGTGCCCACTATCAGAAATGCCCTGTTTCTTTGCTCTTTTATATATACAGCCTCAACTTTTTAGATTAGATTAGATTAGATAGGCGGCAGTAGACGAACCAAAAGGCCCATTCCCAAAAAGACACCGGGACTTACACCCCGGTCCTCTATGAGCTATTGCCATTATGTTAGTAGAATG
>LQNS02278146.1:2037118-2047540 GCA_001587735.2 Parhyale hawaiensis | reverse complement strand
ATATCTTCACCAAAAGTTAATCATCTGTTCCTCCTAACATACCTAACAATCCCTGTAAATTTCATCCAAATCGGTTCATAACTTTTTGAGTTATCTTGGTGACAGACAGACAGACAAACAAATAAACAGACAGACAGACAAACACGACGAAAACATAACCTCCTTGGCGGAGGTAACAAGAAAAATCTCTGCAGAGAGCACGAGAATATTCGCATCGAGCATGGAAGTTCTACTCGGAGTCAAAATATACTTCTCAGTAAACGCTAAAGAGACACTCACATGTCAGTACGACAAAAACATAAATGCATAACAGGTTTCCATTCGATATCGCAGCATTTAGTACAGTAAAGCGGAATGAGGAAAAAGAAATGACATTATCAAATCTGCAGAGCCTATTTAATAGGCTCCATAAAAATAGATGAATGCGCAAAAACTAAACACCATCTATAAAGACCTTCAGAGTGGAGCAAAACTAGCGGCGACCGTACAGGCAACTTTGCTAAGTGCACTTATATTATAACCCATGCATGGACTGGACAGCCAACCGCAACACATACTGTATAAAACAATTGGAATGATAAACCCTACAAAAACAATGGGAATGATAAGCCCTACCTTTCAGTATCAGTCTATCAAGAATGTAACGATGCAGGATTTTTAATTATGCAGTTACAGTCCAGCACACAATCGCCGCACGCTATTTTAATTTAAAGTAAAACAGCTATTCCTAGTTCAACCACAGCATTTGGGACTGTGGCACTGAGCAACATCCACATCTGCTGGATATTAAATCAATATGGGCAAATAAATTAACTTTAGGTGATACCGAGGGGTACATGCAGAACTACTTTATCTGAAATTTTTGTTCCATGCTTACTAACCAATGAGAATGAGACACTGGAACCTATAATCCATTCATTCAATAATGAAATGCGGTCCAACAGAATAGGAAATGCTGAACTACAGCAACTTACAGTTATTGCAGTTTTACATCACGTAAAATAAAATCGTAACAATGATGAAGATAAAAACTTCTGAGTACGCTAACATTAAGGTTTATGCGCAGTTGCTCAACAGAGCAAAGAATTATCACATTCCCAAGCGGAACGCACAGCACTGCCTACAACACAAAAAAGTATTACCGTATACGATTTCCTGTGGCACGTTCTCCCGAGACCTTCTGCCAGCAGACACATTATGAGTATTCCATTACAGGCTTAAAAATATTCAGCGAATGAAGATCAAAATTCTACAAGCAAAAAAAGCACAACATACGAGCGTAATTTCCGAGGAAAAGAATCGCGTGTATTCATAATGATTTAGGGCATTTCCATCAGATTTCAATCATTACGACTGTTTACAAGCAGAGGCAGACTGGCTGTAGAAAATATAAATTACTGTTCCAACAATGATGGTGTCTTGTTTTCCAAATTTTCCAGACTTATATACCAGAATTATATTAAGTATACGCTAGGTATTTTGTACAAAATTTGTGCGTAAAATTACGGTTAAAAAACTCAATGTGCTTCAATAGGCACGTGAAGACTAACAGCTTTCATGAAACCGGCACAATGTGTGTATATATAAGATTTTTTCTACATAATTATTCGTGCGTCGTTATGAATAAACTTCTTTAGTCTTTCTTTAATCTAATAAGCCATGGTGCAACGTGCGTGCGACGTTTTCACTACCTATGACATTTTAGGTTTTTCTCGTAAAGTTCGTCATTGCATGTCAAGTGACTTTCCGGATAATAATATTAAGCAATCATACTAGTGCCGCTTAGGGCCTTTTAGCGTATCTTGTCTTTTAGGTCAAGACCATTGCGCAGGAGATTTGTTGTGCTCCGAACGAACCTTTCGAGCTTTGATGGCTTCACCGTTGCCATAGATACTGAAAAGGAAGCTCTTCCATCAGGTAGCGAAGAAAAAAACAGGACGGATCAACAAGATTGCGAGACCTTTGTAGTGGCTACTGCTTTGGACGTATTCAAAGCTGTGCTCGAGACTTCATTATTCAAGAGCGGGGCATTCACTTTACGCGCAGTTCTATATAGGCAGCATAGGCTATAATGGTAACATGAAATGATTTCGTGTAAAGAAGTATCACAGTTGAAAATATGCAGTAAAGCAAATGCAGAAGTTCAAATCAAACAACAAAAATTGAAGTGAGAAGAAAAGGGCACTTAGAGATGAACCAACTGTATGTCCATTTGGCGAATTTTTAACATGATGAACACTACTATAGTAACATATAATAATCTTTGACCAGTGATAAAAGATTGATAGTAAAAATAAAGATTTTCAACTTTCTACGAGTTACTTTCTAGCAAAAATATATAAAATCTGACACGTTATGATAACATCGTTGTGTTAGATGACATTGTGCTGAGCATCGTTGTTCGCAGTTATTCGTGTTTTTTATCTTGTCAAGGCGACCAACATTAATATATAATATCTTCAATGATGGGCTGACGAAAGCCCTAACCGTCGATGCAAAAGCAGTTGTAAAAGAGAAATCTTCAAAAGGTACCCGTCCTGGTGCTATTTCCGAGAAAAATAAGTCGACACCATGAAAATATTACAAAAGGATCATTACTCAGATCATGCATCTTAAGATGCATAATCATATACCGTGATTTCCACAACTGTGAATGAAAAGAATTTGAGGAATATTGGTCATCAGCTCCGTAAAATACCTGGAAAATCAAGCAAGTCCATTTTCATTGTAGCTGGTTGTCCCGATGTACCTAAATTCACATAAAACGCTACTCTCAAAGTTGGGCAATAGCTGGAGATGGAATGAGGTAGGATATACTTGAATGAGACTCGTTCTTTTCACCAATAAGACCGGGCGGCTCTTGATAGGCCTGAAGGCTATTTGTATTTCGGGGATGAGCACTACTATCGTTTGGCGCATCAAAAACAGGGTGGAGGAGTCATGATAAGGGCAGGCATCATTTGCTTCTTGGTCCTGTCAGACCCGAAGAAGTACAATTCATCATCTGCTGCCCATTGCAATCTTTTGAAAACACATTTGGACCCTTGGTTAAACTGCACACCTATCTCGCTATCTATAAAAGTCTGTTTTTATGCATGGCAACGCTCCCAGCTCCCACGCTTCTTGTGCTTCCCATGCATTCTTAGACATTTTATTTTTCAGCATAAAAGTGAAGAACTAATGATCTAGCCGCCATCTTCGTCCAGTTTAAATGCAATTGAAAACTCTTGGGTTATTATCAAACGAGACGTTTATGCTGATAGACTCAATATAGGTGCGTCAAAAATGGCATGGGAAGCCAGATTGCCGCAAAGAGTCCCACGTGCAACTTGAGAAATTGATTGATTCCATGAGCACCAGCTTTTCGATAGTATAAAACGCTATAACGCTCATGCGAATAAATAATGCAGTAGCTTCATAAGTCTGATTGTCTTATCACAACTATTATATGATATTTATGTTAGTTAATATACTGGGAATTAATCATTACTTTGTTTATTCATTATGTACACGAACAAAGGTAAACGTTCGGGGTTCTCATGGAAACGCTGTGATTGCCAGCCAGTTAATCGAAAGATTTCCATAGTTTTTTCTTCAAATACTAACGTTTGCTTTGGGTCTTATTTTTGCCAACGATGTTGCCTTAACGTATCAAATATTCGGTAAAAATGTTTCAGAAACTGGTTCACAGAGAGTCGAGAAAACGTCATTTTTATAACCAAGTTATTATCGCTCGTCGGAGTGTACAGATATTACGGGCATGTTAATGGAAAATCGGCATTGCTGTTACACAAAACACACCTGTTAACACTCCCTATGTCCTATATGTATTCATTCTCGATCATGTCGCACGTACTGAGGAGAAAAGTTAAGGACGTGTTCGCTCTGCACTGGGATAAAGCATATTATGATGTGAATCAGTAAATTCTCTTAATGAAAACTGTGCACATGGGAATTTGCGCGACTGAGATTATCTTCAGACAGTGGCTTCAAGTACTACTAACAAAATTAAAACCCTTTGACTACCGTCACTAACAATTGTTATACCCAATACCAACACATTTTTATCTGCCAGGGCCTGTCGATCCTATGCCTAAAATATTGATTCGAGACTTTTGTCGATAGAGGCATTAATAGCTGTCTTAGGGTCAATACAGCGCATACACACCATTAAAAGCAATATCAACTACTTCTGCCGCATCATCCGTTTGAAGCCAATTTTATTATTGAGGTATTGCAAACTGCACATAGCAAGTCTGGAAAATAATATTTTCCAGACTTGCTACGTACAGTTTGCATGAAAATATATGGCATAGACACTCGTGACACTAAAAATGTGCCTCACGGGAACCTACTTTGTGAATGGAACCCGATTTCGCCAAGATCTCGAATGGACATAGCCACTTCTGGCTCTAAGCCCTCGATATGCGAGTAACGGACACGAAATTACATTAGTGACAGTTCGTTGAGATTTTGCGATGTTGGAAGGAAGTTCTGTCCCCTTTTAGATTTAAGATTTTCGTGGGATATTAAAGGAATTGTTCAATATGAGCTTTTAGGAGACAATCAAACAATAACTTCTGAAGTGTGCTGCCAGCAGCTAACCCGGCTAAAGACAGTTTTGCAAGAGAAACGACTTTCGTTGGTAAGCAGAAAAGGTGTGATCCTCCACCATGATAATGACAAACCCCCACTTCAAGAGGGACTATAGAATATCATAGATGAATTTGGCTTGGAAATTTTGAGTCACCCACCATATTCTCCCGACTTCGCTCCATCAGATTTTCATCTCTTTAGAAGCTGGCAAAGCCACTTATCAGGATAAAGGCTTACTTCAAGAAAAGGTGATGATATGAAGCTAGCTTCCTTTTATGAGCCAAAACAAAAGAAAAAAAACTTTGTTCGCAGTAATCCCCGCTCAAACAGTTGTTAAGGCACGAGACGAGTGGATGCTTCACACATATTTCCTTTTTATAAATGTTAAAAGCCGAAGTCATGCTACAGCATGTAAACAACTTAGCTGTTTAGATTGGAAAAAGTCTCTTAAGATAGCAATGAAAGGATGTTAAAGTATATATAGTTAGGTAATACGGCACATTTAAGCTCACTATACGAGCCGCAGTGTTTCAAAAGAGGAAAAAGGGAGGAGACAGAAATCGTAACAAAAGTTGGAAAAACTAATAAAGAAAAGTGAGCACGGAAGAAAGACGTCAGAGGCCAGAAGCATAGTGGGCTCTACACAACACGCCATGAATTTGTCGAGCTAGGGCAGCCTATGGGGTCGCCCCACAGGCTGGAACCTATGCTGAAGCCCGTTACAACTCATCAATATATAAGTAGGGCGGAGAGGTTTACGGCCAAATACTCTTACACAGAGGACCCATCCGAGCGTTCGGCGCACCAAGCACTGAGAGGTAGAGTAACATAGAAGAATTAATGATAGCTTCAGTGCGTGAGAAGATCGACTATTCAAAATGCTCAGACAGACTCGATCAATTTCAACAGTTCACTGGATTGTTGCTTGGAAAGGGCACTAGATAAGTTAGCTATACGTGGTAATGCTGAGAGTACTTAGAATTTAATGTTGGCTCTCCAGAAAGTAAATAACAATGGAATTCAATGCAGAAACATTAAACTGCGATCCGCACTCCGAAAAATGAGGGGAGAAGAAAGCAGACCTCTGTTACCTTCCCTACCTGCCATGAGTACCCTGAATTCAGATTATTCGTGGCAAGCGATGTAGTTGGCGCAGACGAGTCTTTTTGCAAAGATTAAGCAGCTATTAGTTTCCAATGTAAGAGTTATAAATCGACAGTTAATTTGAGCATTGCATTAGATATTGCACTGTAAATATTTAAGAAGAAACAGGCACGTATTTTGCATCAAAAGAAAAGGGTGGACTGACGGACATAGAAACATCACAGGAAAAAAGTAAAGGAATACGAAACTAAGAACCAGGCACAACAGCAAGAAAGAGGAAAGAAACGAAAAGGGCACAAAAAGAAAGAGTTTCCGAAGACGTACGGTAACTAGAGCAGAAGTAACCTCTGACGCCGGCGAAAATCTGTGTCATTTGGACTGGGCTTTAACCCCTCTATAGAGGCGCAATTCTCGATAATGAGGGGTAATGGAAACTAAGATGCACCTTACATGTTATATATATTGACCGACTTAGTATGACATAGAGAAATTAAAAGAACATGAGTAACTTTCTACTGCCATTCTTAACGACCTTTGCTACATGTTCTATATATTTAGTTCTACAAATCGAGCTTAATTAGCATTAATGTTAGCAAAAACTAGAGCAGGTAAGTGTAATTAAATATAATCATAAAAACAGTGATAGCTGTATCTTGTAGAGTGTCCAGTCGTACTCTAGCAATATCTCTTTAATTTATACTAAATTTCATACCTTAATTAGTGCTCTATTAGAAGTCTGATCCCTCAACTCGAAAATATGGCATTTCGTGCATGTTTTATGAAATTTCTGATTAATATCCTTCACGAATATTAACAATTGATAACTAAACCTTTGATATACATATAAATCAAGTTTTAGAGGTACACTTACATTATTATCGAAAAGTATCTTTTTATAAGTTACCCATATGTTCTCTTTCAAAATAATACTGCGTTTTCTAAACAGAAATACTAAACGGGAACCAAGATAAAGATTTTAACAAGGAGCAACACTTATTTACTTAACAATACGGCAATACTCCCTTACTGCTCAACAACAATACGTTTGACACTACTCGCCGTATGTTCAGCAGCAGCGACAGATTACAAAGATCATAAAGCAGTATGGCATATTGCGAACACAGTTCGCTGGACAGCGCACGAAATTCAAAGGCAAATGTTCCCTACACATATTCTACTGCTATACAAGAGCTAACAATTTCGAATAACATTGAAGACTTGCCCCAAAACATCGCTGGCTCGTATAACATACGTAGCACCAGAATTTTCAGGGGAACATTTTCCTATCGACTTTCCGCTTCGTGTTGTTCAACACACGTATGAGCTTTTCCTGCCCTTTAAATCGACAAGGACACCAACCACGCAAGCTATTTTATATTTTTTGACTATGTACTATAATGACCATATTACACATGCACAGCGTATATTTACAAAATGTATATTCATCACTGTTGACTTCTGTTAAATTGTCTAGATGAGTTTTTCGCCTTAAGCAAAATATCCACGTCTTTCCCGAGCTATACATTTTCCTTCAATAAGTAGATAAAGTATTGAAATATTGTAGCAAACTCACATGATCAGAATTATTTCATATATAATCCAGCATTCTCACCAATTATGAAAACGAAACCCGAAAAAAATTAAGAGAATTAGCTATTTAAGTTTCATTTGCAGCATAATAATCATACTTGCAGGATCAACTCCTTGGCTAAGTTTATTCTCTTCTTCTTTATTTTCACATAATGGCAATAGCTCGTAAAGGGCCGGAGCGTGAGTCCCTGCTACCCCCTGGGAATGGGCCTGTTGGTCCGTCTACTGCCAGCCATTAATCCAATCTATCCGTAGGGAAGCACAGGGTAAATACTTCTGAAATAAGAACACCATTTTCAATAAGCAAAAGAGAATTGGCGCCATACAGGTATGAATTTTATAAAAGTTTCTGTTCATTTAATCCTTTCATTACAAGATGATTGTGTCTCCAGCAGACGTTGTCGATCAATAAGCATATCAAACGCAGGGCACGGTTTAGTCTCTGATAACTGTGACAGGGTCTAGCTCAGGCATTTCAATTTTCTGGAAGTTTTTACGGTTTTTCAAGCTAGTACAATGATGAATTACTTCACCCCAAGTTTTTTCTATACGCACCGCAAGTTTTTTCTATACGCTCCGCAAGTTTTTTCTATACGATCGAAAGAAACTGAACCGCCTAGTTTTAGAAGGCAAAGATAATTGTTAAAGAGGCGTGAATGAGGCTATAATAGGGTGCACTAGTTACAGTATTTGCCAGAGCAGTGTACCACCAGCAACACGTATACCTACGTTCCACAGACGACCAGCAGGAGGCACAGCTATGCTGCCAATGGCACGCATGGTAAACAACTTGACAGTTGCAGAACAAAGTCCAGGCTATTGGCAGAGAAACTGCCTAACCGAGTTAGCGCAAGTTAAGGCATGCAATGCTACCTGTTATGGGGCGCTGATTTCTAATGAAATTACGCATTACTCGAATTGGCACACCGAGTGGAGAAGGTTTTATACACGTTGCTGGCTAAGTCCACGTAATGACGCACTGCATGGCAACAAATTATTCATAAACGTGTGAAAATGTACAGAAATTCATACAAAACGAAAGCCGTTTTACTTACAAAGTACCATAGTAATTTATAGCTAGTGGAACCCCTAAAACGTAGAGGTGTACGGTATTGTCTCAGCTCCCCACGAAGTCCCTCAGCTTGGAGATGACGAGTTCTACAGCCTGCTTGTTGTTTCCTCTAATACATTCGTAACATCATAGGAAATCATGAAGTTATCCATTAGAATATACTAGCAGTTAAGTGCTACTGCCCCTATTTTGCCGGCCGCTGGATGCAGCGTCAACTATTGCTACAATTCACAACAGAAGGCGCTGTATGCAGTCTACGTTTCTGGATTATTCAGGTTTGCGGGCCTCACTTTCAGGAGTCTGCTATGTTTTGCGACGAGAGGTGAATATGAAATATTAGATGACCCGTACTGCTGCGGGTATGAGGTGCTAATACAGCTGATATGCTAAGACTTTAAAACACATACATAAGGGCACACTCGTACAGTGCACCGCCAATGTAAACCCTTAACAATTCACTTAATAAAAAAGTGATCAATAGAATTAGCTGCTGGTGAGTGAGATCTTTGATGCATGAGTCATGCATAGTAAAGTTTTATTATTCTGAATTCAATGGCTTACCCGATAGAAGTAGCATTGAATGTAGTAATCTTATTTCAATATCGTGCGTTCTGATATTTTTTAATGAAAATGAAATGCGACTAGCTAGCCATGCAGTCAGGTACACTTTTCGATACACGCAGCATTAACGGCAAGAACGCAACCTAACTGTAAGACTATGCGTGGATATAGAAAAGTGAGTGAACGGACAAGAGTGGTCTCATCAAGTTCACCAACGCACATGCATGGGGAAAGCAAGTTGAAAAAGAAAGAAAGATTAGAACAGAATCTCATATATGTAGTAGGAGTAAGGAAATTGAAGGTAGTGAAGACAAAAGGCAGATGTCGCAACCCTAACAAAATTTGGGGCCTGCGCGGTGTCTCGTTAATAGAGCAAAACTGTTTTAACTATTACGCGGCCCCGATTTTTGGCAGATAAAGACCTAGATAGGGCTAAGGCATCGTATGGGGTTCCCCTAGCTAAGGGCGCGACTTGAAACACACGATCACTAAAATAACATGAGCAACGAAGTAGTTTGAATGCTGCAGCAGATATTGTAAGATTATCAAGCTTACTCACCAAATAGAATATTTGCTTTAACGCTTACAGTAGTGTCAAACAATATCTAATATCTATATGATAATTGCGCGAGGAGATATACTGCTAGGTATTTGGAGACGGTACATCTGACGACATCTGTAAAATATCTTAATTTGTCGGCGTCTGCGCTACTAGACATTCAATAACACGAAATATCTTCTGGAAAGTCTCATTTTTCATAAAACTAGACCTCAAGAAGTATCGGTCAAAGAGAAGGTTGACCTCGTAGCGAAAATACTAAGAGTCGAAAGAGCAAGTCCAGTATAAAATCAACAAGAGGATCGTAAGCCGCACAGCACACACTTCTCAGTGCGAGTAAATTTTTGTAATTACCTGCGTCTGAGACGAATGCAGCACAGAAGATTTCGGCTGCTATCGTTTAAATGTTTCAATACAAGCTGTCTGCTGGGTATGAAAAACAAAGCATGGAACACACACAAAATAATCCTGAGTAGCTGGTAGTGAATAATTTTGACATTGCTGTATACCAGTGTGCATAAATTTTTCAGAAAGCTTGACGAAACGTGCTGCTATTGACCAGGTGAACCTTCATTGGGATAAAGGGATCATGCAGAGGCGTACCGCGCCAAGAAAATGAGAAGCAAAAACCTTCAAGGAAAGGTCAAGTAAAACGCCTTAAGTTGACACGCCACGTTGGAAAATAACAATGAAGGATCGCGATTTATAGAACAAATATTGTTCAATGGAAAAGTCAGCAAGAGGGGGCAGATTTACGTCAGTACAGAGGATTTCCACATAATCCAGGGAACGCACAACTACACCTGAGCGCCGCTAGCTGGTATTCCAGTCAAGGTTGATTAATTGCCAGCAGAATGGAGCGCACTGTGTCACTCATATTATTGATGGAGTGAGGAGATAGAGCCGGCCAATACAAATAAATATAGGAGTAACAGTAACT